>JAVJIF010015581.1:0-103781 GCA_038442645.1 Agave tequilana
AATGGTAATTTAGGGTCTTCTTCTTCATTGCACACCATGGACCTAGAATCAAGCAAGCAAAGCTTTATTAGCAGAATTTTATACCAAATAAATATGTGGATGTGAGCTTTGGTGTGCCAAGGCTCTCTCAAAGGACAAAGCGGAAGGATCTTCGAGATCTTACCACTTTGATGTCTTGGCTCAACTGGCCAACATCCCGGCCAGGATCATCCTTTATGGGCTCCTGAGACTATCAAAGTCAACAAGGAAAGCTCTGAGAGAAACTTTAGCTGATGCTGAGGTCTTCATGGCCCAGATTCCAGCTGAACCATAGGAAGAAGATGAAGAAAACTGCTTCCATGTCTCTCAACATGCCCCTTGTATAACCTTCACTCCAGACGACATGTAGGTAAAGGAAAACATTATAGGCCCCTGTACTTCACACGGTATATTAGATCATCCGAAGTGAGCCGTATTCAGGTGGATCCAGGATCCGCATTGAGCATCGGCCCCACCGGTCATGCAGCACTTGGGAATCCCCACTCACCGATTGAGTGTCACTCAAACTACCATTTACATTTCAACGCCAATGGTACGCGCCCAATGGAAAAGATTAAACTCAAATGTCAGATTGGGGACCTACGATCCAAGGTGACGTGTGATCGGGGGAAAACCGCGCATAAAAAGTGTATGTTTTAAAATTGATATTTAAAGTGTGTGCTTTGGCTTCCTCGATACCTCCGTTATAGCATAGAGGCTAAAACGAGTCAAATCCACAAGGACGGGAGGCGATAGAAGCTTACATGGTATGTCACGTGTATGTTAACGGTTCTTCAAAGTTTTAAAGAATGAAAAGAAAGAAAAACAAAGAATGGAAAAGGAAGAGTATGGTGAAATACGAAGAAGTGAGAAACATAGAAAAGAATGATTTTTGTGGTTTTGATATTTCTAAAACAAAAAGAAAAAGAAAGAAAACTCACGGCTACTAACTACTAATGACTCCACCAACATGCTAACCTCTTAGTGATAGTTGCCTCACATGTATCATTGGCCATCTGATAGGTACTAAAAAGTGCATAATCATCATCACATTTACCATCATATTTTCCTATTTATTCTTTTATTAAGCACTGCTACTAATGTTTTATTGTTTAATGTGTGCAGGCCTTGATTAATTAAAAAAATAAAGAAATAAAGCACAAGTGAAGCCCAAAAGCCCAGAATCCCACAAGCCCACATGCAAAATTAATTGTAGTAATTTAGAAGTTTCTACCTTATCTAACCTGATCTAAACTTGGATTTTAAAATCTAAGGGAGGAAGAGGAAGGATAAAATAGAACTCCTAATTGCTAAAAGGAGGAGGAAAAGGATAAGATGGACTTCTACTTAAACCTAGTTGCTTGCAATACAAAGATAAAGATAAAAGGGGAGAAAAGCTTAAAGATAAAGAACAAATTCTTTTATAAATTCAGATTTGTGATAACTTGTTTCCCAAGTTATCTCGAGTTCTCAAGATAGAAGGTTTGAATACAAAATCCAGAAGGAGGAGCCCAGATGAACGGACCAGAAGAGGCCATGCAAGAAAGCGCGTGGCTATTGGCCACGCAATTGCCGCGTTTCCGCGGCTATGGCCGCGTTTCCGCGGCCACTTGGATAAGTCTGGTTACGAGTTTTCGTGGGAGAGTTGTACTGGGACTCTACTTCCTATATCTCCTATAAATACCCCCTGCAGAGCAACAGAGAGGTGGAAGCCAGCGACTGAAGTTAGGGTTTTTCTTTAGATCTTTTTCTCTTTCCGAAATTCTTTGTATTTTCGTTTTTGTTATTTGAAGAAGAATATTTTGAAGAAGGAGAGGAGCTTTGTAATTGGTTAGTGACATCCAATAAAAGGTTACTCATTCTTCTTTGCAATTTAATTCAGTTTTTCTGCTTAGATTAATTATTTTGTCTTCTTTTTCGTTTTCATGCAATTTTTTTATTCAACATAAAAATTAAAAAAAATAAAAAATGAATAACTAAATTAAACCTATAGTTTTCTAATCTCGTGATCAACCCTAGTTTAGTTTAAAAGGTGAATTGATTGACATCTATTATTGTTAGAAACCCTAGGATTAAAATGGTCTTCTTGAAGATGAATCGATGATTAGGTTTACTTTAATTCAGGTTGCAATTTTTAAATGATTCTTCATAGTTCATACTTAAAAACTTTGATAGCATAATTTTAAGCAAAAAAAACTTCTCTTATGCTATGCTTTGAAATTAGGATGAACGAATGTTTAATCTTTATTAGTGCACACTAGTTAGGGTTCCAAATCATTCATCTTTCTTGATTCTCAATTAATAACTTAGGATGGATGCTTCTTCTTTCAATATGATATTCACTCTTTGAGACTAATACTATAGATTGTGGTAGATGTTTAGTAAACTATACTTCTTATACTTGATCAAATCTAATCAATCTCTCTTTTTCTTTTCCAACAAATTACAGAGAAGATCGTTCCGAAACGCTTCCATCGCATCCTTCCATGTGGATCGACCGTCTAGCCTTTGCTACGCGGTTACCTTGAAACGAGACTAAGATTTTCTAAACTATTTACAATATAATTTCTCGTTTCAATCAAAATTTTGGCGCCATTGCCAGGGAAGGAACGACACGATATTCTCAAAATCTAATTCTTCTTTTCTTTCTGTTTGCAGGATCAGAGAACAGGAACTATAACTGCAGCAAAGGACATATAGCAACTCTGTGCCTCTGTCCTAGAAGGCAGAGCAGCAGAGCCTAATATCTAGCCGCGCAAACGCGGCCATAGCCGCATTTCCGCGGCAGTAGTAGTGAACTACTGACTGAGTTTTTGCAGTTGCTACAAATTGTAATATTCTGTTTACTGCTTTGATAAATTATCTCTGTGATCACCCTGCATACTGCTAACTAATTAACAGTAACCTATTAGTTGATTAATAAAAAAAATTACACTCGTGCATCATAGGCACGTGTCTATTTAAATTTTCTTAATTTCTGTTGAAGAGTGCTGGCGACAAGGTACGTTCGCATTGCATACAGACTAGGAAATACCTTTGGCTGATTTACTGCTTTTGAGTGAATACTTGTCTATTACTTTACACGTGCACTAAATCAATTTAAGGGCAAATCCCATAAATAAGATAAGGTGGGGATTTCATCACCCTTCCTTGGCCCACAAATTATTTCCGCCACACTCACAACCCTAACCCTAAAATAAAATTGACTAGACGTTGACCTTAGGTTAACTCGGACTCATTAGGAGATTGGCCGAAAGAGGAAGTTATTCGAAATGAACTCTTGCCAAATCGGTGCCTAGGAAGGGGATTAAGGGCCGAAAATCTGAAGATCAGTGGTTACTTAATTAAGGAACGTCTTTGACGGATAACCTCCCATCCATCTTGCCACCAACCTGGCCGATTAACTTGTGGTTAAGGTCGACAATATACCTCCTAAAGACAATCTAAAGTTAGGAGTCATCTAGGTCAAGGCTTACCCTAGAATAGGATTTTTGATTATTTTTTCTCTTTCTTGTTTGATTGGGTGAGCTTGTTTGTTAACTGTGCATGTCAGCTTGGTCGAGAGACCCATTCACATGTAGACTAACTAGGACCAGTTCACCACCCGAACAAAAATCCGATTCACATATGGCACAACCACCATCATTGCAAGATAGGTTCTATCCTATTAGTACCTCTCTTCCATATTGCATTCAGTTACCCAATGAAGGTGTTGATCAATTTGAGCTCAAACCATAATACATCAACACTCTTCCCAAATTTCATGGACTTGAATCCGAGGATGCATACTTTTTCATAAGAAAATTTGATGAAGTATGTCTAATGATGAAAATACCCAGCCTAGGAGTAGATGCCATCAAATTACGGTTTGTCCCATTCTCTTTGAAAGACTTAGCAAAGAAATGGCTCTACAGTCTAGAGGCCGGTTCCATATCCTCATGGAATAATTTCATCAAAGCCTTCTTAAAGAAGTTTTATCCCGTTCACAAGACTGCATTAATTAGGAAAAGCATCTTGCAGTTTAAGCAAATAGCCAATGAACCTTTTTGAAGTATTTCGAACGTTTTAAGGAACTCCTTGCCCAATGCCCTCATCATGTGATAGAGAAATGGCGACTTTGCCAAGCTCTGTATGATGGATTAGAATATCAAACAAAAACCCTTTTAGAATCCATGTGCTAAGGAGGATTTTTAAAAAATAACGAAGATGAAGGATGGTTATTATATGAAGAATTGGCTGATAATACCATTTAATGGGAACCAACTCCGAAAAAATTTAGGACTAATGACCCTAGCTCTTCTAAAGGAGGTGTCCATTCCATTGAGGCTAACATAGCTACCAAAGCTAAATTAGCTGCTGTGATGCAAAGACTAGAAGCTCTTGAAACTAAAGAACCAGTCTCAGTGAACCAAGTCAGCCCAGCACCTTTGGCGGGCTGTACTTATTATCAAGACATAAACCATGTGTTCGAGGAATGTCCCATCTTTATAGCTCATCAAACTTTTCCTGAGCATATGAGTGCGGCCTTCACAAGGCCGCTAACAATCCATATTCGTCCACCTATAATCATGGTTGGAGAAATCACCCAAATTTCTCTTGGGGCCCAAACAACAATGATCACACAAGGCCCAAATTCTCCAACAATTTTCAACAATCTCCTTATCAACAAAATTATCCCAACCAAATCCTCCACCTTCTTTCCAAAATTCACATATGGAAATAAGACTCTCCAATATGAAAAGAAAGGTGGACACTCTAGTTAAGAGCGAAGACACACTAGCTCAAGTCTTGACTAGGATAGAGATGCAATTGAATCAATAAGAAAGACAAAAGGAAACTCTACTAAGTCAATTATTGCCAAACCCTAGGAATCCTAGGCAAGCCAACGAGGCTCAAGACCCAAACCAGTGTAACTTCGTTCATACATTGAGATCAGGGAAACAAGTTGATAATCAAGTATCCATGCCACAGGACCCAACTCAATTGTCCATTCCATCTAGTTCCACTCCATGTCCACAGAACTCCAAAGAAAGTGAAGTTTATAAGTCAGCAAAATAAGTGCACCAACCTATAGCCCCATTTCCAAATAGGCTTAAGAGTAATAATAATGCACATATGGAGAAACTGTTCGAGGTGTTTAATCAAGTTAGGCTGAATATACCACTTCTTGATGCAATCCAACAGGTCCCTAGTTATGCCAAATTCCTTAAGGACATGTGCACCAAGAAAAGAAAGACAAATGTGCCTAAGAAGATTTTTCTAGCCACTAACATTAGTGAGCTATTGTCCAACCAGATCCCAGTCAAGTACAAGGACCCTAGTTGCCCCACAATTTCTTTCACAATAGGTTGAGTTGAAATTAGTCGAGCACTCCTCGATTTAGGAGCAAGTATTAATTTGCTTCCCTTCTCCGTATATTAGCAACTTGGCTTAGGTGTACTCAACCCAACTCAAGTTACGATCCAATTAGCTGATCGATCAATTAAAGTTCCAAAGGAAGAGATCAATGATGTCCTTATACGGCTAGGAGAATTTATTTACCCAGTCGATTTCATTGTTTTAGAGACACAACCAGTGTCTAATCTTAGGTCCCAAACTCCCGTCATCTTAGGACGTCCGTTCCTAGCAACCGCTAACGTAATCATAAATTGTAGAAACACATCCATGAGATTCACTTTTGGAGACATGACCAAGGAAGTCAATATTTTCAATTTAGGTAAACACCCCTACGACATAAACGACCAACCCTTTGAGGTCAACTTCATTGAAAATATGACTAGTGAGCACAAAGAGGAGATCACACTAGAATCAAAGGATGAGGAAGAGTTAGAATCTAGTAATCTCAACCTTGATGAGATTGAGTGGGTAGCAAATCCAAGTTCTATAGAGATGGAGAATTTAAGCTTAACACCTCCACCCATCGAGTCAAACGCGGGTGTGGCGACTTCTGCGTCTGGTCTACCTTGCGTCTCGTATTTTGGACGCGGGTCTAAAACCAGACCGCGTTCAGGTCTGTGCGCGTCTGAAATCTACAACTTCAACCACGTCTGCCCCTAAACTTTTGTGTTTCTGACTTAACAGAATTTTAGGCCTTCTGTACCAGTCATCCCTGCGTCTAAAGTTTACAACTACAGTCGCGTTTGCCCTTCAGCTTTTCTGTTTCTGTCTTAACAGAATTTTAACCTTCTGATTTTTGTTTCTTGCAGATTTTTGCAGTCTCAGTCAGCCTTTTGCATCTTCGCTGGGCCCTTGGGAGAATATTTCGACCAGCGAACTTGTTCAATGGTCGAGCACTAGAGAAATCAAGGCTCCAGTTCATGGGCGAGGAGGATTTACGATACTGATGACATCCGTCAAGACCTTATTGGACATGATGCACCGGCACTGCCCCGGGTTTGTCATGGTCACAGTGGGTATGGTGGTGGATATGGTCCTCTTGCAGGTCACGGGAAAGAGGACGTCACCTCTAAGGTCTCAGATCCTCCCTTCACCAATCTTACCCCCAGAAGTGACATCGACGAAAAACCCATGCTCATTAGATGACTTTCTGGTGGTGGAGATGTTCATCAACGAAGGATCATGACCCACACTAGTTGGTCCGGTGGAATCAGAAGGTTCTGCTGCATTTCGACCTCGAGAAACACCATTGTCCTTGGTCAGAGATGGGCTCCTTCGATGTTTACGTCGTGCATTATGATGTAATCAGCATCCGATCGTTTTAACAGTGCTCAGCCCTTCTTCGACGCTCTTCCAAACATCTTGTATTTGGAGTGGTGGGAATGCTTCAATGAGTGAGTGCAACCTTTTACTGAGAGAGAGGAACTTCTTTGTACTCAGTATACCGCCTCATAACCCCAGATGGAGATACTCTCATGATGCCGATCAACAACAGATTTTTTAAGAAGTACTACCCTTAATGGGATTCTTCTCATGATCAGGTTAACATTATACCTCTGATCAAAACATTCAAATCCAAGATGTTTGGAAGAATGCCAAAGAAAAACTTCTTTCTTCAATGGATCACATTACAGTTGATCATTGTCGAGCCGACTGAACATTGGTTTACATCATAATGCATGATATAAACATCGAAGAAAAGACAAATTGCGAAACTGCAGTTTTAACCTGGTTACTCCTCTCTAGTTTATCTATCAAAATCTGACACCTCTAAAGGCTTAGGATAGAGGAAAACGTAGGCTTCTATGTCTAACATAAGTCCTCGGTAACTCATCATGCTGAGGGGAATAACATGGCTAGCTCAACTTAAACGAAAGTTGGTAAAGACATACTAAATCCATTGATATCTGAAGGTTTGCTAAAAATCCTAAGGGACTTGGTCCCGTCATTCCCTCCAAAATCCCTTATCAATTTCCTCTCACAAAATGGTAAAACCACAAAAATACCTGTGTCTATATTCCCAGCAAAATAAGCACAGACTTGTCATGTTAACAGTAAACCTCTAGCAAGCCATTTTCCTTAATTCCCAATAGGAATCCTCAAGTTAATATTACATCTCTGACAATTTATTCTATTTCCCCACCAGAGTCTCCTACTAATTCTCTCCCATAGAGTGGTAGGTCCACAAACTCAATCACTATGTTAACACTATACTTCTAACAGTGAAAAACTTTCAATACTTCTGAGTGAATTCGAACTTCCACTTGTTGCTCCCTTACATGGAGTGACAAGTCTTCAAAATTGTCAAGTTAACACTACACCTCTGACATTTCAAACTTCACTCGCCAATTCTCCTCAACAGAATGGCAAGCCCTCAAAATTATTCATATCTCAAATCAACTCTTGTTGTCATGTTAGCACTCACCTCTAACAGTGATCAAGTTGCTGCCAAGTTCAATATTAAATCTCTGACAATCACTTTCCTCAGGCCTCCATATTGAAGCTGAGACGAGTGACGCTAAGTTTAACATCACACCTCTACCATCCAGTTCATTGTTAAGTTCAACAATATACCTATGACAATGACTTTACCTCGAACTTCCGTATCGAAGTTGAGATGACTATTGCTAAGTTTAAAATTACACATCTAGCATTACCTCTACTGTCAAGTTTAACACTATACCTATGACAGTGGTGTCTTTAGTTTTTTTCCTAACGAAACTGAAATACTCGTGGAGTTAAGTTAACAGTACACCTCTAGCTTTTGTCCTTGTCAAGTTAATATCACACCTCTGACAAGAATCAATTCAAGCTGTTAAGTTAATATCACACCTCTGATGGTAAAGAAACATTTAGATCCCCGACGGGTCTAGTCTTACTTGTTATTCTTGCCAATAGAATGGCAAGTCCACTTAAAATCACTGTTAGGTTAATATCACACCTTTAACAGTATTCTCACAAATCCCTAACTGAGTCTTAATTACGTTAATACTAAACCTCGGATGAAGACTCAATCACAATCCTCCGCGGAGTGAAAACTTTACTTGTCATTCTCATCCATAGAATGGCAAGTCATAAAACCTATTCCACTCCTGTTAAGTTAATACTACACCTCTAACAGTAACCTTTTTAATTTCTTAAATGGAAATTTTCAACTTTCACTTGCTAAGTTAAATATTACACTTCTAGCAAATCAAATATAATCACTTTCACTTGTCTGATTTTCAATTCAAAAAGGAAGTTAAGGCAAATAAGAAGGCAAAAAAGTGTCACTTTTATTAATGTTTAAAAATATGAAAGTGACATAGAACGCTCTCTTATCCAATAAGATTAAGTGTTACAACAAAAGAATACAAAGAAGTCCCTCTTGCTCAGTGAAAGGTTGCACTCACTCCTTGAAACATTGAAGATACACAAAGTTTATCTTCTTGATTATGGCCAAGAACAACAATCGACTTCCTCTCTTCTTGAACAACAATGGTGCTTCTCGAGGTCGAAATGCAGGAGAGAATTCAGATTCCATCCGACCAACTGGTGCGAAGGTCTTCACAAGGTTGTCATCCTTCGCTTAATGGGAGGCTCCACCAACAAAAAGTCATCTAAAGAGCATGGGTTTTTCATTGCTGTCACTTCTTTGAACAAGATTGGTGAAGGGATGATCCGAGACCTTACTGGTGACGTCCTTTTCCTGTGACCTTTAAATGCGCCATGCTCTTTGTGATCAGAGAGGATCTGAGACCTTACTGGCGCATCATGTCTAATAATGTCTTGATGTGTATCGAGAACCGCACAGATCTTCCTCGGCTTTGGACAGAAGTTCTGACTCCTCAAGTGGTCGCCAATCAAATGAACTGGTCATTTCATGTCTACCTCAATGAACGCGACAAAGACACTGGAACTAGCACCAACGATATGACCACAACATGCAAGAAGGAAAAAACTGAGGATTAAATTTTTGCAAGGACAGAAAACATGAATTCAGAAACACAGTGCGGATCTAAAGTTATGAACTTCAGACGTGAATCTGGCGGACGCAGAGTTTACCACGCTCTGCAAAGATAGAAAATATAGATCCGAATGCAAGCCCGATATTAGACTTGCGTCTGATGATTGAAACGCAGAGTATATATTAAAGGCATAGATGTAAGCCTTAAAACATTCTAAAGTTATGAGCTCTAGACGTAAACATTATAGATTCATGTCTAAGAGTTCAAGACGCAGAGTTTGCCATACTCGCGTTTAAGATTTTAAAAGAGCATATAAGGCTTTTAAGACGCGGAGTTCATTACATTCGCGTCTAGAGTCTTCAAAAGAGCAGATACAAATCTTAAAATTTTTTAAGTCATGAACTCCATGAAAACACCTAGAGGGGGGTGAATAGGTGATATGGCTAATCTATAAACTAAATGCGCTAGATGCGGAAGCTTAAAAACTATTTGCAACACACTTAGTACAACACACAAGTGTAGCCGAATTCCCCGTGAAGGGCTCTGGACTAACTCCTCTTGATTCCCCTAGATATGGGTTGAGGTGCTATATGAAGCTCTTGTGGTTAAGTACAAGTGAGGCACACAAACAATCAAGCCAAGCATATAATGATATAACAATATGAAAGATGCAAGGCACAACACAAGCAATATGAATGATATGAAATGAATGATGCTTTGCAAATATAAAGAGAGAGTTAGAGAGACAATGGATCAAACGCAAACACAATGATATGTTTCGAGGTTCGAGCCCCTAGCTCGACGTCCCCGCCTTCACTGAGAAGGATTTCTAATCCACTATACTCCCACCGAGGGAACCTCCACCGAGGAGGATTTGTTACAACAATAGGAGTACCGAACTCCTCTCTCAAACACCGCCTCACAACCGAGGGTAGGCCCGTAGCCAAATAACAACCAACACCTCTACCGAAGAGGGTTACGAACACCAACTCCACCTCTCACTAGAGGGAGCAAACAACAACCAACTCCACCTCACCAAGAGGGAGTAAACAATCACCCGATCAACCTCTACCAAAGAGGGATACAACAAAAGCAAGGGTGTTTACAATAAGTGGTTACAAAGACCACAAACTCTCTTTTTTCCACAAACAAAATGATCCTAATAGAATAGGATAGATGATAGCTCAAGTGTGGAAATCAAGGTGTTTTGGAAATCAAATAACAAAGAAAAATCCTTGGGAAAACACTTGCAATATGATAGAAATGAAGATCTAAAGCAATATCCCAAAAACCTATTTTTCTTTGAATTTTCCAAACCCTTGAAAAACAATGAAGATGAATTCTTTAAGCTTTAAAACTCTTTTGAAAACAGCATAAAACACTTGGGAAACTGGAATTTTTCTCTTGTCAAAACCTTGGCCAAAATCCCAAAGAATTGGGGTTTATATAGGCCAAACCCTGAAACTAGCCGTTAGGCTGATCTGGCAGCCTGACAGGCCTGCGGTCGACCGGCCGGTCGACCGCCAACGGTCAAAAATATGACCGTTGGGCAAACCCGGTCGACCGCCCGGTCGACCTCCCAGATACAGAGAGCAGACTTCTCTGCTCCGGTCGGCCGACCGGCCGACCGCCAAGATACAGAGAGCAAAGCTCTCTGGTCCGGTCGACCGTCCGGTCGACCGGGCCTGTGTCTGCCAGACGTGCACAAGTCTGTGCATGTCGGTCGACCGCAACGATCGACCGGCCCTTGGTGCGGTCGACCTTACGGTCGACCGACCTGGCCTGTCAGCCACAGTCTGGGTCAGAAACCTGGGTAAAAATAATATATAAAAATTCTTTGAAGTCTTGTAAAAATCTATAAAACTTGTTTTAACATTTTAGATTTAAATACAGACTTGTGATAAAAATTTCAAGACATATATCAACATATAAAAACATTTTTGTGTCTTGCAAATTTTATCAAAACCAAAACTTGTATTTTATCAAACTTGGGTTTTTCAATACATGAATAGGAAAGTCAAAATAAGTTTGTTTAAGAAGTTTAAGCATGCATGTATAGAAAGAATATATCTACTATACATATAAACTATGTAAACTTGTTTTGATCAAACTATTCATGAAAACCAATTCTAAAACATAAAACTTGTGTGTGTTGTGCACTTGAGCATATCAACTATTCTAAGCTTTACAAATGGATCTAAACACACTCTAAACTATGATACCTAAGTCTTCTTGACGATCTTCATCTTCAAGTCGACTCGGTCCAAACACCGTGATCCAACGAGCAAGGCTATGAATGATCTTGACGCTCGGGCTCGGGAATCACCATGTGAAAGCTTCCAAACACCTCTTTTTGAAGCAATCACCAACTAATATCTTGTTACATGATCTGAAACTAAAATCACAAGATTATTAGTAAACATAACTACATGAGTTAATCATCATCAAACTAGAGAGGAAGGCCTCCGGGCCAACAATCTCCCCCTTTTTGATGATGACAAAACTCATGGAGTTATATATGCATGGATTAAAGTTAAGCTTCAAGGAAGCTCCCCCTTAGCTCATGCATAAACAAATAAACATAAATATTCAATGCATGCTAAATAAGAAACATGCATAAACACTAAAAGGCTCTAGATGCCAATGAAATTTTCCAATGAAATTTTCAAAAACAAATAAACATGCTCTAGATACCAATTAAACTTAATATATGCAAAAACATAAGTATGCATATAAAACTCTTAAACTCAAAATCTTTCTCCCCCTTTTTGTCAATCATCAACAAAGGGGTAAAAACCAAAACAATAAATAAAATGTCAATGAGGGGTAAAAATCTTTCTCCCCCTTTTTGTCAATCTCCCCCGATTTGTCTAAAACAAAAACAAAGTCAATAAGAGGTGACTTTAAATATGATATCAATTAGGTCAATGAAATGCCTCTTGATACTAATTTAAAAAAAATGAAAACAACATCTTGATACCAATTGAAATAATTGTTCATTTTAAACATATGATATCAATTAAAATTAAACATTACAAATTTTGAATTTCTAAACATAAATCTTAATACCAATTGAAATTATTATTCTTTATCATAAAGCAAGGGAGTGGAATACTAAATACCAATTGAAAGATAAAATACGAGATTTTCTCCCCCTTTATGAAATACCAATTAAAACGATGCGTAGGCTCGAATTAAGATACCAATTGAAAGCTAAATCAATTGAAACAAGGTATTCATTTAAACATTCAAGCTTAAGCATAAACAAAATATATATGTATGAAAAATTAATACCAATCGAAATTGATACTATTGAAATTGAGAACATACATACATACAAACATATATGAGTATACAAGAAAGGTCAAAATTGATACCAATTGAAAGAATTCAATGATACCAATTGAAACAACAATAATGATCAAGTGTATACATCATATAACCTATCCTCCCATCTCATGCACAAGATTAAAATGATTTTCAATATAAACATACAAGGCATGGACTCCCATCCAACCGCCCGTAGAAGGTAGGGGTTTTCAAAAATAAGTTTTGAAAAATAGAATATGTTTGAAAACTCTACCATGTGAAGAATACGAACTAGTTAAATGAAAAACTTGTGAACTAGTACGAAATCCTTCAAGCAAGGAATGAAACAAAATTATTTTTCATGAAACATGAAATCCACATTATAATCAACACTCTAAGCCAATAAAGCATAAATATGACTCATGAAAACAAAACATGAGTAAACAATAAATGTGAGTGTACAAATAAGATGTGAAGATCACAATCATGAAAAAATGTTCCATTAAGCTCAATATTCCTTGAAACAAGAAAATCATCAAAAACTATTTAATCTTCAAGGCATATGTATGTCTTATACATACTAAAGTATACATACGTATCCAAACACAACGAGTCCACAAAGATATATGCATGAAGGCACGTGGCTCACAAAGGATGTATATGTATAACAATAATTTGGATAAAATGGACATATACATGAAGTTTAAACATGAAATCATAAAAACATGTATAACTAAATTTTTATTAAAACAAATTTCATTTCAAGGTATATGTATGTTTTGACAACACAAGAAGTATACATACATATCCCTAAACACAATTGAGTCCATATATATAGATTTGCATGAAAGGCAAACGACTCAAGGGGTATACATGTATATCTTAAAGTTTGGCAAAAATACACATATACATGAAATGAAAACTCATACACATAAAACAAATCCAAAAATAGGAATATAAGTTTAAAATGTATGGATCATCAAAACTAGACTATACTAGCACATCTAATGGGAACAAATAAGCATTCAAGCACAAACATATATAGATTTATTTGTGACCCACTATATGCACAAGTATATACCTAGTTTTAGTGAAAACTAACATCTAAACATGTAATCAAATCATGAAGCATCAAAACAAGATGAAAATCAACATGATAAACATAAACATGATTATTATGGTAATCCACATGTTATTAGAGCTATGAATAACATGATAGCTAAACAAAGGTGAGAACATTAAAATAATGGTCCATTTTAAATATGGGTGTCTCAAAGGCTATACATGCATGTCAATGTTCTAATAATTATGGCATTTACATACTAATCAAAACAATAAAACATACTATAAACAATCAATATAAAAAGCATGTAAACAATAAATAGGATTTAGGAATCGTTACCAAAACCTAGAAGGCAACTCTCCTTGTCTCCAAAACATGGTGGTCCTCTCACCAAACATCCCTTGAAAGTGATGCATCCAAATTGTTTCCTTTAAGTACAGAACGCATCCACTCCAAGGTACCGCAACTCTCACGTCATGTGAGAGCCCACACCTACATCATAAACAATAGGGGTGGTCTTTGGTACCCACAACTTTTTGGGTCCATGGGGGTTAGTCCCTTCTCTAACCCAAACAAACTTATTTGCTAAATTTGAAGTATGTATACGATCAAAACAAAATTTAGTAAGGTGGCCCTTACGTCCACAATGTGTACATGTGTACACATGAGCATACATGTGTTGGTGGTGACCGTGAGGAGCATGTGTATGCCGTGGGGGGTGTGCATGCATAATAGGAACTTGTTTCTTCCGAAACAAGGATTCCATCCGTGTATGGCTCTTGGCACATTGGCTCAAGGTGGAGCCCAAACAATCCATTCTCTTCTTTAACAAACAAAAATCATCATTAATCTTAGAAGAAGAGGTGCATGCAATAGGTATGCTAGGTGAAGCTACACTAGCATGGCAAACATGTGAAGACAAATCATTTTTCAAAGATTTATTTTTATTTAAACAAATTTCTAGTTCTTTTGAAATGAAATCAATTTCTCTTTTCAAAGAATCATTATTATTTAAAACAAAATCTAATTTTGAAGATAAAGCCTCATTTTTCTTCAAAATATTATCACAATCATTTTTATTTTTCAAAAAATTATTTTCTTTTAGTGCAAGATCAAGTTGAGATCTCAATGAATCCCTTTCAATATAGACCTCAACCTTCTCTTGCAAAACCTTGTCAAGCTTAGAAGACAATTTTTCATTTTTTTTATTTAAAGCACAAGTCTTCTTTTTCAACAAATTATATTTTTCTATAAGTTTTTCACAAACAATAGAAAGTTCTTCATTTAAAGCATGGGCATCAACATAATCATTAGAAGAACTAGTATCATCATCACAATCTAAGTGGGGTTCCGAATGTACCTCATGGGAGTCATTCCCTTGGATCATATAGCATTGAGAATCGGATTCTCCACTAGAATCCTCCAGTTGGATTTGCATTTGAAGCTCGGAGGTGGTGGTGGTTGTCAACTTGTTCCACACTGCAAAGGCGGAATCAATGTTAGAAACAAGCATAAAATGTTCTCTTGAAAGCGTGCTTCTAATAGCCTCAAGGGCTTGTGCATTGGCCCCTATATGAATGCGGTTACCAAGATAGCATTTCTTGGTAGCGGCAAGAAAGACATGCAATCCTAGGGTCTTCAAGTAACAACTCATCATAACCTTCCAAATCTCAAGTCTAGAAATATCAAACATAGGAGGGCTATCCATGAGTGCAAACTAAAATGTGTGCAAACAAACAAATGTGCAAATGCAAATGATAGATTAGCAAACAAAGGATCTCACTCCTAGGATGTTAAGCCTAAGTATCAGGAGCGTAGGCTCTGATACCAATTGAAAACACCTAGAGGGGGGGTGAATAGGTGATATGGCTAATCTATAAACTAAATGCGCTAGATGCGGAAGCTTAAAAACTATTTGCAACACACTTAGTACAACACACAAGTGTAGCCGAATTCCCCGTGAAGGGCTCTGGACTAACTCCTCTTGATTCCCCTAGATATGGGTTGAGGTGCTATATGAAGCTCTTGTGGTTAAGTACAAGTGAGGCACACAAACAATCAAGCCAAGCATATAATGATATAACAATATGAAAGATGCAAGGCACAACACAAGCAATATGAATGATATGAAATGAATAATGCTTTGCAAATATAAAGAGAGAGAGTTAGAAAGACAATGGATCAAACGCAAACACAATGATATGTTTCGAGGTTCGAGCCCCTAGCTCTACGTCCCCGCCTTCACCGAGAAGGATTTCTAATTCACTATACTCCCACCGAGGGAACCTCCACCGAGGAGGATTTATTACAACAATAGGAGTACCGAACTCCTCTCTCAAACACCGCCTCACAACCGAGGTGTAGGCCCGTAGCCAAATAACAACCAACAGATCTACCGAAGAGGGTTACAAACACCAACTCCACCTCTCACTAGAGGGAGCAAACAACAACCAACTCCACCTCACCAAGAGGGAGTAAACAATCACTCGATCAACCTCTACAAAAGAGGGATACAACAAAAGCGGGGTGTTTACAATAAGTGGTTACAAAGACCACAAACTCTCTTTTTCCCACAAACAAAATGATCCTAATAGAATAGGATAGATGATAGCTCAAGTGTGGAAATCAAGGTGTTTTGGAAATCAAATAACAAAGAAAAATCCTTGGGAAAACACTTGCAATATGATAGAAATGAAAATCTAAAGCAATATCCCAAAAAACCTATTTTTCTTTGAATTTTTCAAACCATTGAAAAACAATAAAGATGAATTCTTTAAGCTTTAAAACTCTTTTGAAAACAGCATAAAACACTTGGGAAACTGAAATTTTTCTCTTGTCAAAACCTTGGCCAAAATCCCAAAGAATTGGGGTTTATATAGGCCAAACCCTGAAACTAGCCGTTAGGCTGATCTGGCATCCTGACAGGCCTGGGGTCGACCGGCCCGGTCGACCGCCAACGGTCAAAAATATGACCGTTGGGCAAACCCGGTCGACCGCCGGTCGACCTCCCAGATACAGAGAGCAGACTTCTCTGCTCTGGTCGGCCGACCGGCCGACCGCCCAGATACAGAGAGCAAAGCTCTCTGGTCCGGTCGACCAGGCCTGTGTCTGCCAGACGTGCACAAGTCTGTGCACGTCGGTCGACCGCAACGGTCGACCGGCCCTTGGTGCGGTCGACCTTACGGTCGACCGACCTGGCCTGTCAGCCACAGTCTGGGTCAGAAACCTAGGTAAAAATAATATATAAAAATTCTTTTAAGTCTTGTAAAAATTCATAAAACTTGTTTTAACATTTTAGATTGAAATACAAACCTGTGATAAAAATTTCAAGACATATATCAACATATAAAAACAATTTTGTGTCTTGCAAATTTTATCAAAACCAAAACTTGTATTTTATCAAACTTGGGTTTTTCAATACATGAATAGGAAAGTCAAAATAAGTTTGTTTAAGAAGTTTAAGTATGCATGTATAGAAAGAATATATCTACTATACATATAAACTATGTATACTTGTTTTGATCAAACTATTCATGAAAACCAATTCCAAAACATAAAACTTGTGTGTGTTGTGCACTTGAGCATATCAACTATTCTAAGCTTTACAAATGGATCTAAACACACTCTAAACTATGATACCTAAGTCTTCTTGACGATCTTCATCTTCAAGTCGACTCGGTCCAAACACCGTGATCCAACGAGC
Organism: Agave tequilana; assembly: GCA_038442645.1. Classification (NCBI taxonomy): domain Eukaryota; kingdom Viridiplantae; phylum Streptophyta; class Magnoliopsida; order Asparagales; family Asparagaceae; genus Agave; species Agave tequilana. The sequence goes on from JAVJIF010015581.1 coordinate 17,438, forward strand.
AAGTCTATGAATGATCTTGACGCTCGGGCTCGGGAATCACCATGTGAAAGCTTCCAAACACCTCTTTTTGAAGCAATCACCAACTAATATCTTGTTACATGATCTGAAACTAAAATCACAAGATTATTAGTAAACATAACTACATGAGTTAATCATCATCAAAACTAGAGAGGAAGGCCTCCGGGCCAACACTCCACACACGTGTCTCATATACAAAACCTGCATTTCAAGCATCAAAATGTGAAGTTCACCATGCTCACATCTAAAGAACTTGGGACTCAAAAATCTACAAGCTCGCATTTCATCAAGATAACGTGAAGATCGCGCTTGCAGAGCATGAACACAGGGATCTAATATTGACTGTCTAAACTTCAAAAAAGAAGTTTCAAAAGTTTAAGGAAGAGATCAAGAAACAGAGCATGGACGCTTGAATCTCAGAGCCACAAGGGAACAAAGTTTTATTTTGGTGAAGGCAATGCACAAATTAAAAATTGTGATGCAACGATCACCCAAAACAAGACTAGAAGCCGAATACCTCGTGAAGGCCTCTGAAATCCTTCCTCGTGATTCCTCTAGATAAGAGTTTGAGGTGCGTATTACAATCTTGTTGTATGAGTATTTGATCGACAATATGAATATGAAACAAGTGAATATAGCAATGAATATGTAGAGCAAGTACAATGTTGCAATGAATATGTAGAGCAAGTAAATGAAGCAATGAATATAAAGCAAGGAATTACAGCAAGTAAACCAAACGCAAACACCGAGAATTTTTCCGAGGTTCGAGCACCCAGCTCTACGTCCCCGCCTTCACCTAGAAGGATTTCTAACCACTATAACTTCACAAAGAGTTACAATCACACCGGAGTACCTAACTCCACAATCTCAATTACAAGTATTCTCTTGATGATCAAAAGAGCACAAACTCTCTTTTGAAAAATCCTTTCCCTTACAAAAGCCCTATAGAACAATGAGTAGGATTGAAGCTCAAGTATTGTAAGTGGAAAGGAAAATGAAATTGAGAGAGTTTTGAAATAAAAACTTCAGAAAAGAGAGAGATTTTTCAGCCCAAAAACCGAGAACAAAACTCTTTTGAAAGCTTTTAAACTTTGAATATTTTTGCAAAAAATTGTTGTAAATCCCACAACCCTAATCACCCCTATTTATAGAATAGAGCTAGGGATTAAAGGGTAAACTAATACAATAGGTAATTAGGAAGTATTTGACCCAAAAACCAGCCCCTAAACTCGTTTAGAGACAAAAAGGACGATTTAAAACGTGTTTTAAAAAAGTAGCCATTAAGGCTGAAACACAGCCTCAGTCGACCGGCCGGTCGACCGGGTTTCAAAAAACAGAGCCGTTGCAGGCCCACGGTTGACCGCCCGGTCGACCACAACAAACAGAGAGTCACTGACTTTCAGTCGGCCGAAGGTCGGTTGACCGAAATGGGTCCGGTCGACCGCCCAGTCGACCGGGAGACGTGCACACATGCACCACCCAAATGGTCAGATTTCCGGTCGACCGCTCTGACCTGAAACAGAGTCGGTCGACTGCCTCAGGTCAAAAACTGAAATTTGAAAAGGATTTTGAGGAGATTTTGATGGTTTAAAATATAATTTGGATCAGAACTATGTATAATATGCAAAATTGAGTTTATAAGTAATAGACTATATTTAAAAATATTTTGTGTATATATATATAGGAGAAATTTTTAGAAAAGACATGTGCGCAAAAACTTGTGTGTAGGAATTTTGAGCTTCAAACCTATTCACTATTCTTTAACAAAACTATAAAACTAAAAACAAATCTAATGAAGTCTCTGAGCCATAATGAAGTCTTGAGCCATGCAATGTCATGCTAGAGCCTTCTCTTCTATGGACATTTCTTCTTGCGCCATTAGCCTTATTAGCTCCATAAACCTAGGAAACCTTGCAATAGCTAAGCAATGGCCTTCATAATTGGTACTAACCTGAAACTCATCTTAAACAAACTTATTAGTACCATATAGCTTCTATGTGTTTTGTTATCATCAAAACTTAAACAAATGGAGAGTGTAACCTTTTGGGCCAACAATCTCCCCCTTTTTGATGTTGACAAAACATATAGGCTATACCAAAAAGATATAAAGAGAGAGGTAAAACTCCCCCTCAAATTATGCTATATTAAACAAGTAAAAGCAATTTGAAAACTCCCCCTCAAATTATGCTATATTAAACAAGTAAAAGTAATTTGAATTGCAAAAACCATAAAAACAAATAATTTGAATTGTTAAATAGCAAGCAAAAACATGAGACTAAAAACACTTGCAAAATCATATAAACTCATGTTTTTAGAACTCATATACAAGAAAACTCATACAATAAACTCATCATACCCATATTTCTCCCCCTTTTTGTCATACATCAAAAAGTGATAAAGAAACAAGAAAAACATTTTTATTCAATAACACAAACATTAAGTTCACCACATATAAAGGAAAATCTATTAAAATCAAGTGGTTTAGTGAAAATATCGGCAAGTTGCAAATCCGAAGAAACATAATCAATCTCTATATCACCTTTCTCAAAATGATCTCTAAGAAAGTGATATCTAATCTCAATGTGCTTGGTCTTACTATGTTGATTTGCATTCTTAGTCATATGAATAGTACTAGTAGTATCACAAAATATTTTTATATGGTCATAATGCAAATCATAATCAAGGAGAGTATGTTTCATCCAAAGGACTTGTGCACAACAAGCCCCCGCCGCAACATACTCCGCCTCGGCGGTTGAGAGGGCTACCGAATTTTGTTTCTTAGAGGACCATGAAACAAGACAATTACCAAGAAATTGACATGTTACACTAGTACTCTTTCTATCCACTCTACAACCCGTATAGTCGGCATCCGAAAAACTCGTCATTGAAAAATCTCCGGTTTTCGGATACCAAAGACCCATTCCAATAGTGCCCTTAATATAACGAATGATGCGTTTTACCGCAATAAGATGAGACTCTTTAGGACACGATTGGAATCTAGCACAAAGACACACACTAAATATGATAGCCGGCCTACTAGCCGTTAAATACAACAAACTACCAATCATGCTTCTATATAACTTAATATCAACACATTTACCTTGGTCATCCTTATGAAGCTTGGTTGTAGTTGCCATGGGAGTGTTGCAAACTTTCGAACCTTCAAGTCCAAATTTCTTTACAAGTTCCTTTGCGTACTTGGCTTGACATATGAATATCCCATCATGCAATTGCTTGATTTGGAGTCCAAGAAAGAGATTTAATTCACCCATTGAAGACATTTCAAATTCACGTTGCATACACTTTTCAAACTCCTTGCAAAGAAACTCATTAGTAGAACCAAAAATTATATCATCAACATAAATTTGCACTATAAGAATGTCACCATCAACATGCTTAGTAAATAATGTTGTGTCTGCTTTGCCTTTAACAAAATCATTTGAAATAAGAAAACTAGAAAGCCTTTCATACCAAGCTCTTGGAGCTTGCTTTAATCCATACAAAGCTTTATCAAGTTTAAAAACAAAATTAGGATGAACATGATCAACAAAACCGGGAGGTTGTTCAACATAAACTTCTTCATTTATAAAACCATTAAAAAATGTACTTTTTACATCCATTTGAAAAAGTTTAAAATTATTAAAAGATGCAAAAGCTAGTATCATCCGTATGGCTTCAAGCCGTGCTACGGGTGCAAAGGTCTCCTCAAAGTTAATTCCTTTAACTTGAGTGTAACCTTGAGCCACTAACCTAGCTTTATTCCTAATAACATTTCCTGACTCATCCATCTTATTCCTAAAAATCCACTTAGTACCAATTATTGGTCTATCGTGGGGTCTAGGAACAAGGTGTCAAACCTGGTTGCGCTCAAATTGATTGAGCTCTTCTTGCATAGCTAGCAACCAATAGGAGTCACCCTCGGCTTCGAGGATGTTTTTGGGTTCAAAATGAGAAATGAATGCAAAATTACCACACAATTCATGGAGTTTGGAGCGAGTTGTTACCCCTTTAGATACATCACCTAAGATGAGATCCTTGGGATGATTTGTAGCGTATCTCCAATCTTTAGGAAGCGGTTGAGAGCTTTCCACTTCATCCTTTTGAACATCACCAATGGATTCTTACTTTTTTTCTTGAATGGGTGAGTCCTTCAAGGATAGTTTCTCCATGTCCTCACCTAATGAGTCAAACTCTACAACATTCTCAATAACAACATTAGATTCTTCAAATTTAACATGCATGGATTCTTCAATAGTAAGAGAAGATTTATTGAATATTCTATAAGCTTTGCTAGTAGTAGAATATCCAACAAATATTGCTTCATAAGCCTTGGCATCAAATTTACCCAAGTTATCTTTAGTATTCAAAACAAAATACTTGCATCTAAAAACTTTGAAATATGAAACATTTGGTTTTCTTGAATGATAAATTTCAAAAGAGGTTTTGAAAGAATTTTTACACAAGTAAATATGATTTGATCTGTAGCATGCGGTGTTTACGGCCTCGGCCCATAGATATTGAGGGAGGTCATATTCACTTATCATAGTCCTAGCCATCTCTTGAAGGGTTCTATTCGTTCTTTCTACAACTCTATTTTGTTGTGGAGTTCTAGGACATGACATTTCATGCTTGATTCCCTTTTCATCACAATAAGTCATGAAGAGTTGGTTAACAAACTCACCACCTCTATCACTTCTTATTTTCAAAATCGAAAAACCCTTTTCTTTTTCAACCCTTTTCGAAAATCTTAAAATGCGAAAAAGTTTGATCTTTGTGTTCCAAAAAGAAAACCCAAGTGAACCGGGAAAAATCATCAACTAAAACAAAAGCATATCTACTACCATTTAAGCTTTTAGTTTTAGTTGGTCCAAAAAGATCCATGTGAATTAATTCTAATGGCCTAGTTGACATGATATCCTTGATTGGTTTGAAAGAAGACTTGGTTTGTTTCCCAAGTTGGCACGCACCACAAATGCGGTCTTTTTCAAACTTCAAGAAAGGAATACCCTTCACCATTCCTTAGAATTAATCCTAGCAAGATGATCAAAAGATACATGTCCTAATCTTCTATGCCAAAGCCAAGAAGTCTCATCAAAAGCATTCAAGCATTTAGTAGAACAATCCAAATTAAGCATGTCAATGATATAGACATTATTATCACGAAAACCGGTGATAATACAATCATTGGTTTTACAATCAAAAATTTTACAAGAAGAATCATCAAACATAACTTTAAGACCACGATCACAAAGTTGACTTATACTAAGCAAGTTATGTTTAAGTCCATCAACAAGAACAACATTTTCTATTAAAGGAGATGCACCAATTTGAATGTTACCTATACCGATGATTGTGCCCTTGGAGTCATCTCCGAAGGTGACGGTGCCACCTTCAACGTACCTTGATAGGGTTGTAAAGTTGTTGATATCCCACGTCATATGTCTTGAACAACCACTATCAAGGTACCACCGCTCCTTACGTCTTGGAGCCTTAGTGTGTACCTACATCAAATAATTTAGGACTTGATTTTGGTACCCATATTTTCTTGGGTCCTAAAGTGTTAGTGTCATGAACCCACACAAGATTATTAGATCTATTTATTTGATCATAGCAAAATTTAGCTAAGTGGCCATTTCGATCACAATAAGTACATCTATAAACTCTTCCATATTTAAATGCATAATGAGTGTGTGGCTTACTAGCATGTGACTTGTGTGCATGAGTAGTTTTAACATGTGAAGTGTTGACATGGTGAGCATTTTTAGCGTGGGTTGTTTTATCATTCTTAACATGTGGAGTGTGCTTTTTGAAAACATTTCTTCTAATTTCTTAGTATTAAAAGCACAATCTTTTAAAACATTTTCAAAAACAATAATTCTAGTTTTTAACAAAGAAAATTCATTTTCATCAACTTTTAGAAATTTAGCTTTACAAGCAACTTTATAAGCATCAAATTCTCTTTTAGTTGAAATAAGATTAGAAGAAATTTCTTCCTTTTCTTTTGAAACAATTGCTAGTTGATTTTTAAGCAATTCAATTTCCTTTTCAATTTGAGCATTCTACCTTTTTATCATCAAAGCTTTCAGAAAGTTCAACAAAGGCATGCACTAACATTTCTCTACTTATTTCATTATCTTCATCAAGAGGTTGAGAGGTTACCTTGGGTGTGTTTGCCATGAAACACATATTTGCCGTGTCGACCTCATCTTCGGATTCACTTTTCGAATCCCAAGTGGCTTTGTATGCTTTCTTTTCAACCGGCCTCTTTTGCTTTAAGGAGGAAGTCACCTTTTTCTTGAAATCCGGACAATCGGCCATGATGTGTCCGGATTTCCGGCAATTGTAGCATATGATTCTTCTCTCCTCCTTCCCTTCCAATTTCCTTCTATAGTTGAGTTTATTTTTGCTGTACATCCTCTTCACATTTCTTACTAGGAGAGATAGCTCCTCATCATCTTCTTCATCTTCTTCATCGTCGTCAAAGTGGAGGAAGACTTAAAGGCTATGGATTTCTTCTTTTGAGGAACCGCTTCTTCTCTTGCCTTCTTCTCCATCTCATAAGTCTTAAGATTTCCAATAAGACTTATGAGATCAATCTCATCTTTATCATTCAACTCTTTTAAGGTGGTAGCCTTGATCTCCCATGATGAAGGAAGAGTTCGAATCACTTTGCGCACCTTTTGGTCGTTGCTTATATCATCACCTAGAGAAGAAAGAGCATTGGTAATCTTAGTAAACTTGGTAATCATAGAATCAATAGACTCATCTTCAAGCATTTTAAAACTTTCATATTGGGACCTCAAGAGATCTATTTTAGCTCTCTTTACTTGTGATGTCCCCTCGTGTGTGACCAATAAGTGTTGCCAAATCTCATAGGCGGATTTGCAATGTATAACCCGTGTAAGATCATCCTCATTCAAGGCGGTAAGAAGGGAATTTTGAGCCTTAGAATTAGCCTCATATTCTTTGTAGGTAAAGTCGGACCAAGTGCTCTCCTCACTATCGGGTCTACTATAGGGTTTGGTCAAGAATTTAGCAACTAAACTACCTAGGGATTATAGAAAGATAGTCATCCTAACCTTCCAAATGGGGAAATTGAGTCCATCAAATTTAGGAGGGGTCTTAATGTTGTCGGTCATTTTTACTAGTGTATGAATGAAAGAATGCAAATAGTAATTAGCAAATTTTAGGATCTCTCTAAGGATGTGAAGGCAAAAACTAGAGTCCTAGCTCTGATACCAATTGAAATCACCTAGGGGGTGAATAGGTGATAATACTAATCAATGCACAAATTAAAAATTGTGATGCAACGATCACCCAAAACAAGACTAGAAGCCGAATACCCCGTGAAGGGCTCTGAACTCCTTCCTCGTGATTCCTCTAGATAAGAGTTTGAGGTGCGTATTGCAATCTTGTTGTATGAGTATTTGATCGAGAATATAAATATGAAACATGTGTATATAGCAATGAATATGTAGAGCAAGTACAATGTTGCAATGAATATGTAGAGCAAGTAAATGAAGCAATGAATATAAAGCAAGGAATTAAAGTAAGTAAACCAAACACAAATACTGAGAATTTTTTCGAGGTTCGAGCACCCAGCTCTACATCCCCGCCTTCACCCAGAAGGATTTCTAACCACTATAACTTCACAAAGAGCTACAATCACACCGGAGTACCCAACTCCATATCTCAAGTACAAGTATTCTCTTGATGATCAAAAGACCACAAACTCTCTTTTGAAAAATCCTTTTCCCTTACAAAAGCCCTATAGAACAATGAGTAGGATTGAAGCTCAAGTATTGTAAGTGGAAAGGAAAATGAAATTGAGAGAGTTTTGAAATAAAAACTTCAGAAAAGAGAGAGATTTTTCACCAAAAAACCGAGAACAAAACTCATTTGAAAGCTTTTAAAACTTTGAATATTTTTGCAAAAAATTGTTGTAAATCCCACAACCCTAATCACCCCTACTTATAGAATAGAGCTAGGGATTAAAGGGTAAACTAATACAATAGGTAATTAGGAAGTATTTGACCAAAAAACCAGCCCCTAAACTCGTTTAGAGACAAAAGGACGATTTAAAACGTGTTTTAAAAAGTAGCCATTAAGGCTGAAACACAGCCTCGGTCGACCGGCCGGTCGACCGGGTTTTCAAAAAACAGAGCCGTTGCAGGCCCACGGTCGACCGCCCGGTCGATCGCAACAAACAGAGAGTCACTGACTTTCAGTCGGCTGAAGGTCGGTCGACCGAAATGGGGTCCGGTCGACCGCCCGGTCGACCGGGAGACGTGCACATGCACGCACCCAAACGGTCAGATTTCCGGTCGACTGATCTGACCTGAAACAGAGTCGGTCGACCGGCCGGTCGACCGCCTCAGGTCAAAAACTGAAATTTGAAAAGGATTTTGAGGAGATTTTGATGGTTTACAAAATAGTTTCGATCAGAACTATGTATAATACGCAAAATTGAGTTTATAAGTAATAGACTATATTTAAAAATATTTTGTATATATATATAGGAGAAATTTTTAGAAAAGACATGTGCGCAAAACTTGTGTGTAGGAATTTTGAGCTTCAAACCTATTCACTATTCTTTAACAAAACTATAAAACTAAAAACAAATCTAATGAAGTCTCTGAGCCATAATGAAGTCTTGAGCCATGCAATGTCATGCTAGAGCCTTCTCTTCTATGGATATTTCCTCTTGCGCCATTAGCCTTATTAGCTCCATAAACCTAAGAAACCTTGCAATAGCTAAGCAATGGCCTTCATAAATGGTACTAATCTGAAACTCATCTTAAACAAACTAATTAGTACCATATAGCTTCTATGTATTTTGTTATCATTAAAACTTAAACAAATGGAGAGTGTAACCTTTTGGGCCAACAATTTCCTATCTGGAGAAGAGTTCTTTAAAGGAATAACATCATCCGTCAAGACACAGTCATGAAAGCACCTAAGGGGATGCTTTTTGATTTTGAAATCACCTAACAGTGATAATCTTCGAAGAAGGTTGCAAACAATCACCATAGCTTTGGGTTCGTTCAAAGAACTTTGAAAGTTGTTCAGGATGCAGGCTTGAAGAAGAAGCAGCCAGTCCAAGAACCCTAAAAGTTTTTCAGAGCACCTGCTCATGAAGGAAAATAGTCAAGATGAATGGCTGTTAAAAGGCTCATGGCCTATTTATAGGCTCGCTAATGGCCATTAATTAACAGCATAAAAATCAAAGCCATTCTTTAAAGACCAATTAATAGCCTTAATTCGTGACGTGAATAGAAATCCAGTCTGAGTAAGACACGTAGATTTTTAGTCTGGAAAGTCCCAACGACACAGGTCCCCAACCGTCAATGCTGACTTTGCCTCAAAAGATCCAGTGAGATCTTCGTGCACAGAGAGTCGCGTCATCAAAACCACGTCTCTTTAACTGCAAGCGACACTTCAAGGTCCGTGTTTTGAAGTCCGCGCCCCTTCACAGGTCAAAGGTTGCATTCCCTCAACAAAATGAGGACCACATCCTTAACAATTCAGGGCCGCATTTTGAAGTGCGCGTCCTTCCATGAACCGAGGGCTGCGTCTCCTCTAGCAAGTTGAAAAGCTCAAAGCCATGTCTCTCCTCAATTCAGGGCCGCGTTCTCCCATCAATTCAGGGTTGCATCCCTTTAACAATTCAGAGCCATGTCCTCCATGTGAATCAGAGTCGCGTCTCTCAACAATTCAGAGCCACGTTCTCCAAGTGAATCAGAGTCGCGTCTCTCAACAATCTAGAGTCGTGTCCTCTTAATAATGTAGAGTCGCGCTCTCAACAAATTAGAGTCGCATCTCTCAATAATTCAGAGTCGCGTCCTCTAATTGAATCAAAGTCATGTCTCTCAAGCAATCCAGAGATGCGTCCTCTTAATAATTGAAAGTCGCATCTCTCAACAACTCAAGGTCGCATCTCCCCGACAATTTAGGGCTACGTCTCATCAATAATTAAGTGTTGTCTAAGTTTCTCCTCTACAACTTATAGTCATGTCCCAGCAAATGTCTAAGGACCGCGTCTTCACATTGGTCAAGAGCTGCAACTATGAGAGCTGCATTCTTCTATGCAACAAAGAGTCCATTAGATTCTCAAACACAAAGAAGGGATAAAGATGAGACCTGATTCTCAAGCACAAAGGAGGGATAAAGATGAGACAAAACTTGATAAATTTTATTATTGTTGTCAAAATAATAAAAGTGATACAAACACTCTCTTATTTAACAAATGGATTGTTACAAAAAAAAAGATACAATAATAAAAGGAGGGGGCTAATCTCGCTCAGCCAAAGAGTAAATCCAGTCCTGGAGGCGCTACATCTCATGCTGGCATGCCTTCTCAACCTCTGCCCAAGCTTGAACCCTCAATTCTTTCTCTAATAAGAATTTCTTCATAGCCAACTGTGCTTGAAGAGATTCCAACTTGGAAGAACGAGTAGCAAGATCTTCTTGGATCCGCTTCTTGGTAGCCTCTAGCTCCTCCAGCCTTTTCCTGACAGCAGCAAGCTTCTGCTCATTTACCTAAATTAAGGCTTGCACCTTAGCAATAGCTGCTTGAGCAGTGATTATAACTTGCTCTGTATTCTTGGTGATGACCATAGATTCTTTGGAGTTATCAACCAATCTTTGATAGCTGGCTTGGAAGTCATTGAGGTGACGGGCCTCCTCAGCCATCTGCTCCCCATCTCTTTCCGCTTGCACTCTTGAGCAATGAGGTGCTTATTCAACATCAGTCGAGCCTCGTCCACCGGACTAACCTCCTCCAGGGTCCTTAGTTCCTTCAAGCATATCCCCAGCTATTCGACTAGCATCAGATATGCCCTTGCTTGCTCCAAACTTCCAGTATAATGGATGTTCTCGATCTAGTTTTCAAGAACTATTCGGGCAAACTTGAAGGAACTTCTCCCGGAAAGAACCACTTTGATGCAAGACCTCATGGAGGTGAAGAATTGTTGTACCATCTGATGAGCCAATTCTTCCAAGATGTTTATGGCTGGAGCCAGCTCTGTTGGTGCACTCCCAGACCTCCTTTCTATGACTGTGCGTACAATGTTCGTAGAGGCGGTAGCCATCTCGCTTGGTGCAGAGATGAGGCCAACAGCAGGTTCCATCAACGCTGAGGTCATGACCGGCACCTCCGGAATTGTTACAGTGGAAGCCTCTGAGATGAGAACCGCAGGGACAACTTCACAGTACTTGATTCAGCCATTGAAGTCTGAAGTGTGCTGTCCTTTACGCCAGTGCTTGCCATGGGCTCTTCCATTTGAGCCACCTCTGTACTCTTTGCAGTCATAACATCAGTGTTAGTAATAACGATGAAAATGAGAGAATATAGAGAATCTATATTCTCTTACCCAACTGAGGATCCGAAGATGGTAGATCCTTTAGCGGGCTGCTTTGGGATGAGGGTTCCCTGGTCACGATAGTTATACTCTGAGAGATTGTGCCAGTAGCAGGAACTTTGAGGTCCTCCGGTTAGACCAACTCCTTAATTATCTCCTCAATATGAGAGGAGGTTATAGCTCTAACACCGGCGGTAAATCCTGTAAATAACAGTCAGGTGAGTATGAAAACAATGTTCATATGAAGAAAATAACAGGGGGATAGAAGAAATACCCTCGATGGTGGTGACCTCTCCCGATGGCGGAACCATAGCGGGAACATCCACATGCATCTCTTCCTCAGAAATGTGTGAAAACTTGCTGGTGTCACGAGAGCTGGCTCATCGCCAGAGTTAACTTCATCCCCTGAATAGTCACCATGTTCTTTGAACGATGAAGATGACACTTGAACTAAGGAGATCTCAGTGACCAGAGCTTTGCCACTGAGAAGTCTAGTGGTAGGGCTGGGCTCCGTAACCCAGAGGCTGACATCAAGACACTGGGAGAGCCCGACTGTCGCACCTCCACTCTTTCTTGAACCGAGAAAGCTGCCGGCTGACTTAAAACTCCTTTTTGTAATGGAACTTCAACTTTAGCCCTCTCCGTCACTTCTTCCGCCCCTTCGGCCACCACAGCCCCTTTGGCCACAATGAACTAGCTTGCAGACTCTGCCTCCGCCAAGGCTGCGGGACCCCTGCTGCATAGACCCTGGGGACAAAGAGAGGAGGTTGCCTCTTCTTCTTCTTCTTCTTCCTATTCCTCCGTACCGGAGGGGAGTATCTCAGGCATCTGGGCTGAAACTGCAGCCTCAGATCCTTTTCTTACCTTCTTCTGGCTAGGCTCACCTTTGGAAGCAGAAGCTCGGGGACGCTTGGGCACAGCTTGCCGAGTCCTCCAAGCGGGTTGCTTCTCAGCCACTCCTGCTCTAGACTCTGACCCTGAAGCAGCTCCTATTCTACTAGTCTCCTTCCAAGCCTCTTTTCAGCATCCTTCTCGGCCTCCTGATACTCGGTCATCCTCGCATCCGGCAACCCTTAGACCCTTTCTTGGCTTTATACGTGGATTTGATGCCTTTTATGCATAATGCATTTATTTCAAACCTGGGCACCTTATTTGCCATGAAATACCACGTACAAAAATCAAGACTTGCATAAGAATTGGGTGACTTGTGGGAATGGTGAAGACAACTCTGGTTCCTCCAGCTATGCATTAGTACCATGCCAGGGCACCTTCGAATAAATTCTCACAGAAGCGAAGGTTTGGGTTGGGGTACCAAATACAATTCGTCGTAACCAAACTGCCTAGCGAAATGACAAGGCATGTAAGGCTCTACTGTACAGGAATTCCCGTGCCGAAAAACCAAGTATCCAGGCCAATTGTTTATCATCCACCAGAAGATGTCTAAAGGTAATCGGGTGAATCCATTTGGGCCAACGAGGTCTGCAAACTTATCCTCATAGGATGCATCGTGAATCTCGGGGAAGCACCTGTCCAATTGGTAATTGGCCCCATTCAGAATAGTCTTCCAGATGTAGAACATGTAGTACTGCAGCCAGCTCGAGCTCTCTTAGCGCTGCACGAAAGGTATAAAATCTTCTAAGGCAAAGACGATGGTCATTAGTAATGGACAGTGCATCACATACCAAGCGATTAGATATGTGTATGGAAGCTCAACCGTAGGACTGGGAGTTTTAACCAGGGGCTGACCATTAGATTCCTTGACTGGGTTGCCCTTTGCGTCCATGATTGCTTCCACCTGACAGAAGCTCTTCGTTAGCACCCGTAACCCACTCTAGATCCCAGCCACCATTGCTGGAAGGAGATCAATGGACTTCCTATGAGCAAGCAAAACAGCTGGGTACACTATGTCGGTGACGATCACCTCGGTAGCGTCGACACCACATATCGCTTCAACCACAATATGAGAAAGCCCGCCAATAGAGCCCGGTCAGACATCGAAACTTTGGCTTGATGATGGAGGCTCTCAAAAATCATGTCTGGTTTGAAGGTATCCTCATCAGAGTCTGTGGTGTATGAGCTGGTGGATGCACTGATCTTTTTAATTATTTTCTTCAACAGTGTTGAGAACTATCCGGGTCATCGGGTTAGTTTTATTCATCTGAGGAACAGATAATTTGCCCACAACATCTGTTTAACTCCCCCACTCCTCCATCCCACCTGCCCACAGATGTGAAAGTGACACAGCACCTCCCAATAAGTCTCATACACCAGAGGATCGCTCTTCTTTAACAGATGTAGTTCCTCTGTCGATGGGATGTATTCCTCTTAAGGGGCATCTCCAATCACCAGCCCTGAGACTTCATCTTATAGAGGGCAAGCCTCATTTCCCTGATGGGAGCGAAGAATGTGTAGGTCACTGGATTATATCGCTCCAAGATAGTGTAGAAATATTGGGTGCTCTGTGAAATGTCATACTAGACAGTCCTTACGGCTCTGTACAGTCCGGCCTGCAGCAAAAGGTCTTAAAATTTTCAAGAGCAAACCCTATCATTCTGTCCCACCATGTTTTGTCGGTAGAGTGGATCCATCCGATGGCACAAAATTCTAGAGGAAAGACACCTCTCACACCCAGAAATTGTCTGATGAAGGTGATTGCAAGTTGTGGGGTCTCTCCTGTTGGGTATTTAGCTCTGACCAAATCAGGTTGCAACCCCAGCACATCCTTCCCATGACCGACGGTGAAGGCTTCACGGGCACCTATGTTGCCCAGGGAAACTCCGGCGATTGACTTGACTAACTCCCAGTCCCATCGTCCGACACATGGACATATGCTGCAGGTAGGCCAAGGGATACATCAGCTCCATATTCGGGAGGAAAACTTCCTGTTGCCAATCTGGCGAAGCCATTTGTAATCCCATCATAAAGAGCAGCCTTATCCTCCTCGATTGAGTCACCAAAGAAGAAGTCGGACTTTCTTAGTAGAGCATGGGAATTCGATTCAACCTGACTGTCAGAAATGATTTCCCAGATAGTCAGCATACTGGCATTGTTGATCCAGCTCTGTCATTCCTTTGATTTACTAGTGGTCACAGAAGCAGTCCTCTGAAGAATGAAGATCATGTTCGGGTCAGCACCACCTACATGTCCAAAGTGACACTTTTTGGACTGAGGATTCGAGGAGTATCGCACTGCAAAAGAACAACACAATGTTCTGTAACCTGAGAGTTGTTAAAGTGATTGAAGCTCAAACGCAAGGTTCATCTCAGAACCACGTGTAATGACTAAGATGTGGAGCTTAGCGAAACTGCGTCTAAACTCAGAGACGTGAGGCTCATGTGAAGTTCGCGTTTGAAACTCCACAACTTAGAAATTTCTCTAAATGTTGGAATCAGACGCGAGCCTTAGTGAAACTGGCATCAAACCTTAGGGATGCAAGGTTCACGTGGAGTCCGCGTCTGAACTCTCCTACTTAGAAAAATTCTCTGAGTGTTGGGATCGAATGGAAGGCTTAATGGAGCCCGTATTTAATAAGCAGACACAGACTTAAGCTGATGAAGCGAAGATGTGGAGGTCATCAAACTCGCGTCTTACCTACCAGTGCAAGGGTCGCATCTGAATCAAACACGGGCATGAGCCTCGCGTTGGCGGTTTAACTCAGAAGAAGCTTAAGAGTTAAGATAAATCTTCAAGTTCTTTAATGACAAAAAACAGATTTGGATGGTTTTATTACCTGAAATAGGGCCTCCTGTGTAGAGGAACCTCCCATTTGAATCTCTGGAGCGACAGCGCTCGAGAAAGAAGCCACAGGCTTGATCTTTGGAGGCATTTTTATGGTGATTAGAAAAGATGGAGACAAAGAGGGAAAAACTCGAAGCTTTTCTAAGTTCTTAAAACTCTGGATGCAGAGTTCAACGGAGAAGAAACAGTTTAATGATGACTCTTGAAAAACTGCTATTTTTTTATAGACACAGTAATCGGCCAAGATACACGGCTCGTATCTTGAGACTGATTATCGCCAGACACGTAGCAATGCGCCCAGAACGCGAACCTCGCATTTTAAGAGTACAGTGTCTCTTTAAGCTCTGCCAGACACGTGGCAACACAACCAGAACGTGAGTCTCGCATTTAACAGAGTCGCGCCTCTTCAGCAAAGAGAAGTCTGCATTTCCACCTCGAAATCTGCGTCACTTTAACAAAGTGAGAGTTGCGTCTCCACTTCGAAGATCGCGTCTCTTCAGTATTCTATAGCTCGCGTCTTGACAAAACAAGAGAGTTGTGTCCCTGTTCCCAGCGAGAGCTGCGTATCTACTTTGAAGCAAGTTCGCATTTGTAACGCTCAGAGTCGCGTTTGTTCATCAAGTGAAAGGTGCGTCTTCACTTTAAAGGAAACTTGCACCTCAACAAAACAACAGAGCCGCGTTTCTTCAACAAAGAGAAGTCTGCGTCCCCATCTTGAAGTCTGTGTTAATTCAACAAAGTAAGAGTTGCGTCTCTACTTCGATGTTCACATCTTCTGAATGAATGAGAGTCGCATTACTACTTCAGATGAGGTCCTCCAAAGGCCACACAACTGTCACATCTACAAGACCCGTGTTCAGTCTTTCTTCTGTAATCAGTTCAAATAGTACACTGATAAAAGTAGTTGGTGATTTTTCCTGATTCAATAGTACACCGACAACCAACTTTGAGTACCGATGAGGTCTGGACTGCGTATCTAAATACTCACGATGATCATCTCTGGTGGCTTCAAAAAGTTTAACAGTATACTCACGAAGACCAAGATCTAGATAAGAGCGAGCTCAAGATATCTCAGAAGATTGCCAGCCCAGTCTTGAGAGCTTGCTGCTAAAGGAAAAGTCTAAAGTGTTTCGAAACCCGTCCCAGCCAACCGCGGAGTTTCAAAAACTTTGGAGGGGGTTATATAGACTGTAAAAATCATTGAAGACAAGTCAACAAATGCAAAGCCCATATTTCAGACGCACGTCTAGTAAAGATCATTAATGCAGTGTCAAGACACGAGGCTCGAAAGCATCACTGTAAAGCCAAGACGCGGGGCTCGAAGCCCGCGTTTCAGCATCACTGCAAAGCCAAGACGCGGGGCTCGAAGCCCACACTCAGTAGAGCTCGACGCCCGTGTCTCAATACCACAACAATGCCAAAACGCAGGACTCGAGGCCTACGTCTAGCATTATCTCAATGGCTAAACGCAGAGCTTAAGCCTCATCTCAACTGCAAACGAGCCCTGCATCTCAGTTATAACTACTTCCATTACTGGGTCAAGTATTGCCCATGTAATGTGGGGAGTTAACCCCTATTATGAAAGATTTTTAGGGGACAGTTTTACCTTTGAAACCCCTATAAATAGCTAAAGCTGCTATTAAAGAAGGGTCAGAATTTTTAAGCAGAGGAATACTAATAAAGAAGTTAAACTCTTCTACGAACTTGCTGAGTTCAAGTTTTTATCTAAGTCTCTTTGAGATTTCATTGGATAGGAGTTGTGCTACTCTGTCTGTGATCCAAGGAGAAGATTTTCAGAAGAGCTTGATGTTCACCTGGCCAACAGAAAATAAAATTCAGTTTTCACCTCTATGCAAAGAACCCAGCCTTAAATAAAGAAAAGATCTGAGCTTGAGTGTCTTCTCACTCTTGTAGTTGGAATTTTGAGTTGTTGTAATTTTTCATTGATTCAAGAAAATTTACAATACGCTTTCAATTTCCCCCCCGTACAAGAACCACCACACAACAACCATCGCTACTTCACCAACAACCACGACAACCATCACCACCACCAAGACGTCCTCTATGAAATTTTCAATATGAAGATCTTTTTGACGAGAAAGAGTTGAACAATATCTTCCATCAAGAAGACGCCATCGAAGTTGGAACTTATGATGTAAAGATGGTCTACCGGCAGCCCATAGGGGGATGGCCAATTCTAATCCTAACAGGAGAGGAGAATTTTCTTTTCTTAATCATAATAGAAAAAGAGGAGACTCAAAACCTAATGAATATAGGATGAAGAGCGAGATTCCTTCCTTTAGTAGGAACCTTGATATAGAATCCTTCTTGGACTGGGTTTATGAAGTATAAAAATTCTACGACACGATTTACATCCCGAGGAGAAGCATGTCAAGTTTGTAGCCTACAAGCTCAAAGGGGAGAACCACATGGCAGAACCAACAACAAATCACAAGGAGAGGCAAAGATAAACCACCTGTAATGACTTGGCGACGCATGAAACAACTCTTACAATAGATTTCTTCACCCAATTATCAAAAAATCCTTTACAATCAGTTTGAACATTGCAAAGAAGGTACAAGGACTGTTGTCATGTACACAAAGGAGTTCTATCATCTCTCATCATGATACGAACTGTTCATGACAGATGAACAACAAAAGGCCAAATACATCAGCTGGTTAAAGTACCCTATCCAAAAATGTGTAATCCTTCATGACGTGATCTCTATCGATGAAGCCCACAAAAAGGCCATGAAGATTGAGAGACTCTATAAGAGCTCCACCTTTCAGGTGTCTGATGTCAATCGAGAGCCAATAGGTGGCGAAAACATTTAGCTGAGTTCCAGAACGATTGACCAATCGCCAACTCAATAACGGTCAAAGCCCCTGGCACCAGCATCAATAACCACCACATTCATAAAGAGCAAAGACAATTCCTACACTAAACATAGGATCAACAAGTGTCCATAGATGTGTAGAGCCTGGACATAGGTCCAATGAATGTCCTAAGAGGAAGCAAGTCAACATTGTGATTAGGGAGATGAAGATGAAGAAGTCGTAATTGAGGATGCAAGTGATTCTGACTTTATTGAAGAACATGGAGATCCCATAGCTTGTGTTGTTCAGAAATTGCTCTTTCAACCAGATGATCCCCAACACCACACAACGATATCAAATCTTCTACTCAAGATGTTCGATCAAAGACAAGGTATGCAACCTCATTATCAAAAATGGAAGCTGCGAGAACATCATGTCTAGAGTACTTATAGATCATTTGAAGCTAGAGGAGAAGCCACATCATCATCTTTATACCATTTTGTGGATCAAGAAAGGTCCTTCTATTAGGATAACAGATCTGTGTCATATTCCTATTTCCATTGGTGAATTTTATCAAGATTTTATTACTTGTGATGTTGTCGATATGGATAATTGTCATATTCTTTTGGGGAGATCATGGCAACACAACCTTGATGCAACCCACAGAGGCAAAAAGAACATCTATGAGTTCACTTGAAAGGACAAAAGACTTACCATGAAAGCAATTCCACCAACTCCAAAGCTTGCTAAAAAAGAGAAGCTAAAATTCATAATCATATGCAATCAAGGCAGGTTCTTTATGGAATCGAATGAAACAAAGCAGAGCTTTGCTCTAATGGTCAAGAAAGAGGTTGTTTTCTCTGATAAAATTTTCGAGAAGATGAAGTTGGAACATGTGGGAGAGCACCAACCAATTGGCATTGATTACAATCGATCATAGATGATGATTGCATTTAAGATTCGATGACGAAATACTGCATGGAGTTCGACGAAGATCATCGAGGCGAATCAAGATTTTGGTATCACACTTTCCCTCAAGCCAAGTTTGCTAAAGATGACATCGTTCATGGTTCTATTGACTGAAACTCGAGGATGAGTTCTTTTGAAGAGAGAGGTATTGATGTAGGAAGAGATCACCCAGGAGCAGCCATTAGCAGGCCAAATTAACCTGACCTGTCGACAAACCTATCTTCTGTCCTGCCAACATGCTTTTTTTCGAAAGTTAGGGGTTTATAGTCAGCCTCATAACTCTCGACATCACCCTTCAGCTGTCGACAATCTTATTGTATATTTGCTTCTTTGATTCTATTTAGGAGTTGGTTTTTAGTTCTGTTTTGAATAACAATTAGTTTCATTTTTGTTTCTTTAGTTTTAGTTTCCTAGTTAGATTAGTACTCCTCTTTAATTGCCTATAGAAGGCCATTGTATCTTTATAATTGTGATTAATTGAATTTTGCTTAAAATAAACTTTTAGCTTTTGGTTAATAAGAATTGAGTTTATCTCCCAATTGCTTGTGGGTTCTAGTTGGTATCCTTTACTCATGGATTCGAGTCACTTGCTCGTGGATTCGAGTATTATCCCTACCTAAAAGTTCTTTTCAGGGTTCGTTGGCGCTAAAACGAAATCAACGATATCGTTTGTTGTCCAGTCTGCGTTAGGAGAGGAGGGGCGCATGTTTTGGTGTTGGCAAAATATCATGAGGGTTTAGAACCAAATGTCTGGCACAGGAGTTAGTAGGTGTTAACAACCCCTCACACTTGTTAACTCTTCTTAAACTCTCAAAATCTCACAAGAGTTAGCAAGTAACAGATCACGATATGTTCGGGCATTAGAGCTATGTTGGAGACTTTTCAGAAATGTTTATGCACTTGACCCCATACTTTCTTTTGTTCTAAACTATTTTTTCTTATATTTTTAGATATTTTTAGCTTACTAAATTTAAAACTTAAACATACAACAACATGGAATAACTATACTGCAATAAAAATGAACATGAATTAATAAATAAAAAGGTGAAAAAGAGTTGGCCTGTGAAGGAGCAATCGTGCTAGTCAAAGCCCTAAAAGACAAAGACCTGCCTTATCGCTCGGACGTTGAAGCAGTCGCGTCAACTAGCGGTAAAAGTCTCCCGATACGTGCCAGCACCTGGCTTGAATGAGCTTGGGTCTTTTGCTCAGATGAGGAAGATTGCCCACTAAGTTGAAATAAAGTTAAAATTTTAAGAAAGAATAGAGCTCTTCTGGGTGTAGAGAGATTGCAGTAGAAAAGCTCAAGAGAGAGGGAAAGAGAAAACTTGTTGTTCAGGTCTTGCTGTTGAAGGGAGAGGCTCTATTTATAGCTTTCAGAGCTTTCCTGGTGGTTGTAATAACAAGATAGAATCATGAGCAATTATTCAGGTTGTTAAGAGAAACTTTCATCCAACGCGTGGATCTCGTGAGATTCGGTCAAGAGGAATGGTTAAAGTTGAATCAATCAAAATAAAAAAGAGAAGGAAACAAAAATAAAATGGGCTTGCCTCTCACGGCGCGGGGGGTGTGCTCTACCGCAGCTGGCGTGGCCAGCGGCGTGCAGGCGCACGTGTGTGGGTTTGGTGTACCTGTCTCATAACCCATTATTCATAACAAATATAATGAGGAAAGATTGATATTTAAACATTTTTCTTCCTATATCCTATTCTGTATGGGACTAAATGAATCGAATAAAATGAATACTATCACTAATACAGAATACATATTTAATGACGATTAAAAACTAACTTTAAATAGGGTTTTACAATTGACTTGTATGCTAGAGTCGTAATATCTTCAAGTATATGACGGCTCCAATTATATGATGGCAGTATTCAATCGCCGTCATATAGGAGAATAGACAATGGTTTCATATTAAAACCGGCATTAAAAATCGACTTTTAACTTCGATTTTGAAAAGAACAAGAAATTAACTTTCGATGAAACATGACATAAAAATTTAAACAAAATTAATTTTCGATCCACAAGACACACACTACAAACACACACATGCATCATACACACACATTACATGCATGCATGCATAAACACACACATACATCACACAGATGCATAAACACATACATGAATACACACATAAACATACACACATTGCACACATTGCACACATCATGACATACATCACACACACACACACAAGCACACAAACGAACACACACATGTACATTACGCACGTGAACACACACATCGCACATCACACATGCACACATAAATTTCACCAATTTAGCACACATTTAGCACCATATTTTCCCACTAATTTAGCACACATTTAGCATCAATTTTTTTCACCAATTTAGTACACATCACACATCATCCATACACACATTTTTCACTAATTTAGCATCAAATCAACAAATTCACAATTTTTTTCTAACAAGCTAGCATTTTTCAACAAATTTCACAAATTCTTCTCAATTATCTAGCTAGCATCAAATCAAATTTTCGTAAATTTATCATTTCCTAAAATAACAATTTCACAAAATATAAGAAAATAAGAAGAGTGATATCTTGAGCTTCGCCAGAGGGAGACTCGCCACCGATCGTAGGCGGAGGGGAAGGGGCCGGATTTCATTGGGGAGAGAGATCAGAGTGGGGGAGGCTCCAAAGAGGCGGCAGAGGGGGCTCTGGAGAGGGGGCTGAGGAGGGGGATTTCTTGGGGGGAGAGAGATCTGGGTGGGGGAGGCTCTGGATAGGCGGCGGGGGAGGCTCCGAAGAGGTGGCCGAGAGGGGGATTTCTTAGGGGGAGATAGAGATCGGGAGGAGGAGGCTCCGGAGAGGCGGCGGAGGGGGATTTGGAGAGGCGGCTGAGAGGGGAGATTTGAGAGGAAGCGATCAAGAGAGAGAGAGAGAAAGATGAGATGAGAGAGCGACTGAGTTGGGGGGAGGGATTAGGGCTTTTTTTTGCTTTAACATCAGTTTTCAGAGAAACCAACATTAAATCTGTTAAGATTATGACGTGAATACGTAGTGAAGTAAGACGAAAACTTGAAGATCAAAGATGTGTACAAGAATCTATGCATAGGAGTAGTCGACTAATACAGGGTGTAGTCGACTAATCACCTGGATTTGTCAACTAATATATTGTATGGTCGACTAGGTTTGGCCAACAGAGAGTTGGGGTTCTCAGGACTTGTCAGAGTAGTCGACTAAGATTTGGGACTAGTCGACTAATGCTATGTATTAGTCGACTAATGCCCTAGTCTAGTATACTAATGTCGGATCTAGATTTTTTTCTTTTCTGGATCTGTTTTTGAGTCCAAGTTGGATTCGAGTTTTTTCTATTATGTGGCGGTGATTGTTCGTATTAATGGAGTTTATTTAGAATTAGAAGAGTTCTATGGTCTATAAATAACCCCTTAAGGGTGGCCTTCAATATATTCCAAGAGAATCCAATCAATTTGTAATTCCTAAGGGTGTAATTCATCTAGGTAAAAGATTCGTGAGGCAAGCTTAGCCACCAAGGGTTCTCTGCACTTGGAAACTATCAAGGGCTTATAATCTTCTCAGTATGAGGTATAAGTAATTCTTATTGTACTTCTCTAAAGTTTTAAAAAAGTTTCTCTCCTTTTCTCCCATAGACGTACACACGATTTACTTGATGGGTGGAACCATGTTATATTGCTTGTTGGCTTTCTTTTACTTTGGAATATCTTCTTCTTCTCTTCTTCACATTGTCTTAGTAGATCTTGTGGTTTGTTTCACTTAACCGCCCCAGTCGATCTGGTCGTGTGGGCTTCCCCTGAATTCATAATAATTGGTATTAGAGCAAGGTTAACTTGAAGATGTCTGCGATCAAGTTTGATATTTAAAAGTTTGATGGTATCATCAATTTCAGCAGGTGGCAGATTAGGATAAGCTCCATCCTTACCCAGCGCGGGTTGAAGAAAGCACTACTCGGGAGGGAGAAATAACCTCAAGACATGAAGAAAGAAAATTGACAGGAGTTTGATGAGAAAGTCTTGACGGCTATTCAGTTTTGCTTGATGGACGAAGTGTTGGATAAGCTTTCTACTGAGAAAACAACATGCTCATTGTGGGAACAACTTCAGGACCACTATCTAAAGTTGTTTTGGCTAATTGATTGATTCTGAAGTGGCATCTCTTTCTTATTCACATGCATAAAGGTACACCTATCAAATCTCACATTGTAAAATTTTTCTCTATTATCAATGATCTAAACAAGATAGAGGTTAAGATAGAAGATGAGGATCAAGCACTTCTATTACTGTGTTCTTTACCTTCTTTATATAAGAGCTTTATGAAAGCTATCATGTATGGAGGCAAGTTAACAATTAAGGTCAATGAGGTCAAGAAGCATCTACTTAATAAGGACAAACTTGATACCCAATTGACAGGTGAGTCTCACCATGATTATTCCAGGCAAGTTCATTATTCAAAGGAGAAGAGTAATAATGAAAGTTCCATGGGTAACTCAAAATATAGAAATTTGACGTGCAACTATAGTCAGAAGAATGAGCACATTTGAGCTGATTGTTGGCTTCGAAAGAAGAAACAACCAGATGCTAATGTCATTGAATTGATTAGAGAAGATGAAGAACTGTGTGATGTTCTATCTATTACAGACAGATCAGTTGGTAACAAAGATAGATGTACTATTGTCTTTGAATGCCCATAGCACATCAGTTTCAATAGGAAGATGTTCTCTTCATATATTTTAGCTCAAGGGGGAGAAGTCTTCATGGGTAATTCTGCTACAAGCAAGATGATTGGCGAAGGAACAATCTAGTTTCGATCTCATAATGGATGTATCACTACTCTTTAAGGCGTTCATCATGTTTTCGAATCAAGGTACAATCTCATCTCTCTTAAAGACCTACAAGGGGAAGGGTTCAGTTTTAGTTCTGAAGGTGATCTTATGGAAGTCTCCAAAAAGGCCCATGTGAAGTTTCAAGCCGAACGTGTTGCAATGTGTATATGCTGTAAAAATTTCAGAAGTTACAGTTGGTAGATTGCAGTTATCCTTAGCTTCAGAAGCGACGATTGTGAAATAATCAGAGAATATGATGGTTTCAAGCTCGGATGTTTAGTTGTACCCCATAGAGAGATTAGGACTAGGCACGCAACAAGATAGTCTAGATCGTTACTTGGTGTGATTCGAATGACAAGTGCACCAATCGTTAACAAGTAATATAAGAGTGAATAGAGTATCATCCCACGAAAATTGTTATTTCAAGTACCAACTAATCTTTTCTCATTCTATTTGAATAGTCCATTAAATTAGAAGATATTGTGAATAAACCATTACTAAAATGGGTTGCTTTATATATGAAAATAACTAAGGTAATAATTTCAATAATTGTAATCAGATAAAATATTATGCTTGTGTTAATTCATCCTAGTCATGCTAATAATCAAAATTCCCTAACCTAATTAGTATTTTCTCTTAAATAATACCAATTCTATCTTTTAAATCTAGAATTTACAATCTCTCGATCTAATAAATTACTAGTTAGAAGATGTATTAAGTGTGATGGATATTCCTACATGACTACACAACTCTTACGTCTCAACGTCTCGAATTATGGTTGTTAATCCTAGAATCGTTTGCTAAGTTATCTCTTTTCGGACTCTAATCAGCTTTCTGATTAATTGTACGCACCAATTGTAACATAAAGCACAAGATTAATAACTTAGCATGCAAAAGATTTAAACTTTATAAAGCATGTAGTAGAATTTGCATAAAACACAATATCATATCATCAATACAATCCCTACATCATGCCCTATCTATGAAAAATTAGTTCATTGTTAAGAAAATATAACACATTATAATATTAAAATAGATCATGGCATAAAATCAAATAAAGAAAAAGGTAAGAGAACACTAAAAAGATGAAGTCTTTATGAAGAATTCCTCGCTGAAGATGCTCTGAGATTTAATGACTAACAGCAGAATTTTATTTGATTTTCGCTCAAAATAAAGAGAGATAAAAACTGTATGTGATACAAGAGGCTCGACGGCGTTTATATAGAACCGAGAGCAGTAGAACCTTAATCGAATACAAAAATCTAGGTTCTCAAATTTACATGAATTACTGAGAAAATTCTATCCACAATCGCTGCCATAGTTCGGCAAACGGGCCAAAAATTTGACTGGCTAGCTGAACTTCCAGCTGTAATGAAGCTCCGCCTTTTGATTCGTGTTGACCTCTGAGTTGGTATTCTCGTTAACTAGTCTATGACTGCTTGGCTGAAATTTACGGCTGGGTGGCCGAACTCTTGGTCTATTTCAGCTCTAGATTTTTGTGAATTTCTGTTTTTGCGTGAAGGTTCTGTTGAGATGTTCCAGCTCTGCTTCAGATCTCTAGTTCTGCATCTCTTTTGTTCTCTTGATATCACCAATTCGCCAATTTTTGCTTTTTTCTTTAATTTCTCTTGACCTATTATCTGCAAAATAACACTAACAAAATACCCATGCAGAATTAAATGTGGCAAATAATAGGCATAAAAAGTAATGTAAAACATGTATATAAAGCACACACATCACAACCCCATACCAACTTTTTGCTAGTCCTCGAGCAAAATCTAATTTAAAAAGAAAAAGAAAAACTAAAAATCCTAAAAAAAATCCTAATCCACTTTTGTAGGACTATCGATTGCACTTAGCACGTTGTAAAACCCAGTTCCTGGAATACGTACTTAGATACATATTCTGATTTTCTATCGTATTTTTTTGAATTAGTTTTGTATTTATTTTTGTTTTATGATTATTTGTGTGATTGTTTTGTATTGGATCTGGATTCGAGGACTCGGAATCAGCCCCAGTCTAAACCAGGAACCCAATACCAGCATACTGTCTGATTTGACTTTTTTGATAGTTCAATTTGACTGATTTCAGTTTCAAACATCGTTTTTCACTATTTTAGATTTTTCATGATTTTCTGAAAATTTTCAGAATTATTTGCAAAATCGTCAAAACCGGTGTAGATCAGCATTGCTGACCGTTCTCAGATTTTTAGTTTTCAAATGGAGTTAAATTATTAGAAATGCATTTCACATTACTTCTTAAAATCATATTTTCTATTTAAATACATTTTTTGAGTTTTTTCTGAATTTATTAAAATTTGACCAAATTTGATGTCGACCGGTTTCGCCGGAAGATTCCAAAATTTTAATTTGAAAACCAATTGACTTTCTCAAATCTGATTTCACCGAGCATTTTAAAATAATATTTTCTATTTTTGAGAATTTTTCAGAGCGATTCTGAAACAGTCGATTTTTCCCGCATTAAAATAATACTTTCCTTTTTCTTTTTTCTTTTTTCTTTTCTTTTCCCTTTATTTCTCCCCTACCTGCCCATCCTTTACCCATGCCCTGCCACAGCTAGCTGCAGCACCAGCAGCATGATTCCCCCCTTCCTCCTCCTATACCCCCCTCTCTTTATTTTCCTTTCTTTCTTTCTTTTCTTCCCCATTTTCTCCATTCCTCCTTCTCTCCCGCCAATACATCCTCCTATCTCTCCCTCCCTTGCCCTGACCGCCATCCACCTCCAGCTCCGCCCCCGGAGTGCCGCCACCACCCTTGGTCGGCCATCTTCTCCCCCAAACTCTCTCCTTCCCTCCTCCTTCCACAACACACCACCATCGCCCTTTTAATTTCAACAAAACCCATTTCACCTCCACTTTCATCCTCAAAATCCACCACCAATACTCCACCACCTCCTTCACTTCCATCACCCTACCATCACATCCACCTCCTCTTCAAATCCCCAACACCACCACCACCACCACCATCAACCCCCACCACCACCACCATCAACACCACATCAACATAACATTACAACTTCCCCAAAAACCACCAAACCCTCCTCCTCCTCCTCCCCGGGGCTGCTCGCCGCCGACTCCCTCTCTGCTGGCGGCGGCGCCCCCTGGCCGGCGGCGGCGCTACCAGGCCGCCGGCCAACTTCCCCCTTTCTCCTTCTTCTTTTTCCCTTCTTTCCTTTCTTCCTTTCTTTCATTCTTTTCTTCTTTCTTTCTTTTCCTTCTTTCCCTTTTTACCCCTTCTTTTTCATCAAAATTCTCTCCCTCACCCCCTCTAACCAATCCAACAAGGCAACTCTCTCTCACTTTCCTACAAAGTCTCTCTCTCCAACATCTCTCTCTTTTATTCTTTTCTCTCTCCTCTCTCTCCTCTCTCATTCTCTCTCTCAATAAATTAACATTAATAAATATATATATGTATATTAATATATGGATTAGTGGCATGAACGTGTTTATGGTGTTTTTTGAGATTTTACGACATTTTTCGGTGATTTTAGGCGAGTACATTTCCTGTGTTGCTTCATGCTTTGCTATCATTGTTTCATACCTAGTGATTGCTATCTTAACGTCTATTGCATGATATATTGATATGTTATTACTTGACACCTGATACTTGGCACTTGATATCTGACACCGGTACTTGACATGTTATACTTGACACCTGACTCTGACACTTGAGATCTGACACCGGTACTTGAGATGTTATCACTTGACACCTGGTACCTGACACTTGATATCTGCCACCGGTACATAACATGTGCACTTGACACCTAATACCTGATACTTGATATCTGACACCGGTACTTGACATATTATCACTTGACACCTGATACCTGACACTTGTTATCTGACACTGGTACTTGACATGTTATTATTTGACACTTGAAACCAGACGCTTGATATCTGCCACTGGTACTTGACAGGTTATTACTTGTACCCTGATACCTGACACTTGACATCTTCCAGTAGTACTTGACATGTTATTACTTGATACCTGATGCCTGACACCTGATATATGACACCTGACAATTAACATGCTATCACTTGATACTTGACATATGCTATCACCTGGTACTAGCACATTTGACCTGATATTGTGACACCTGACTGGATACTATTATACCTGAAATTTGTATAACATTGCATAATCATGATTATCACTTTTACGGGGACTTGGCATGACTATTATACTGTTACCTGACCTCTGGTACTCCTTAACTCATATGCTCCTGAACTCCTGTATTCTTGAACCCCTGAAACAGAGAGACTCCTGATATTATACTTCTGATATTGTACTCTTTTGACCCTGTAATTGGATAATCATGGACATTGGACTACTATGGACGTCTTATGGACATTATCTTTGGGTAATATATATATATATATAATAAAGTACTCAACTTATACTGGTGTGGGGGACACTGATGGATACCTGTATGATGTCATATTTATAATGGTGGTTATTTCTAAAGTGTCGTGTGGGGCGCGTAATAATATGTCCCCGGAAGCAGTAGCCTGATATCTGAAATGTCGTGTGGGGTGCATAATGATAAGTTCCCGGAAGTAGTAGCCTGTACTCCTGAGCCTAGTCCCGGGCAGAGACAGGACCTATTATAAATATGAGCCATCAGATTTATCAGTTTCCAAGTAATAACTCGTCTTATTCATAAGTGGATGTATGTGTACTGGTAACACATACATAAACATATGGATCGGATGAACAACATAGGAATGTAACAACAAAACAGTAATAATATTAGGAACGTGTGATATTTGGTCTCTCCTTTGTTCGGGTCCTGGTACTCACATTGAAAGTACACCTAGAGAGGGTTGAATAGGTGTATGGCTAATCTAATGACAAATGATGTGGAATTAAAAATAAATTGCAACATACTTAGTGTAGCCAAAAAGTGTAGCTGAATTCTCGGTGAAGGGCTCTGGAATATCTCCTCTAAATATGAGGTGAGGTGCTATGTAAAGCTCTCTTGGTTCAACACAAGTATGGGCACACACAAACAATACCAAGCATATAAGTATGATATGAACAATATGAAATAATGCAAGGCACAATATAAGTGAGAGAGAGAGTTTAGAGATAGTGGATCAATCGCAAACACCAAGATATGTTTCGAGGTTCGAGCCACTGCTCTACATCCCCGCCTTCACACAGAAGTATTTTCACTATATTGTCCACACAGGACTTCCTACATAGGGAACCTCCACTGAGGATTTGGGTAATACAAATTAGGAGTACACAACTCCTCTCTCTAACAAAACAACCTCTACACAAGAGGTAAGGCACAACAATAATCACCTCTACACTTAGAGGGATGGGCACTTAGTTAAACAACAATCACCTCACACTAGAGGGATAAGGCTCAAAGCCAAACAACAGCTTCAATCACCTCTACATTTAGAGGGATACCAACATAACCTCCACAATCACCTCTACAAAAGAGGGATACTAACAAATACAAGAAAGGTTACAACTCTTGGTGATCTCAAAGACCACAAACCAATTTTCTCACAAAAACAAGATCCTATAGATAGGATAGATATGATAACTTAAGTGTGAGAATACAAGGTGTTAGGAAAACAAATCACAAAGAAAAATACTTGAGAAAACAACTAGAATGAGATAGAAATGAAGATCGAAACCAATATCCCAAATACTCTATTGTTCTTTGATTTTTTCAACCCTTGAAAACAAAATAAAGATAGATCTTTTTAACCCAAAAACTCTTTGAAAACTTGTTGCTAAAACACTAGGAAAGATAGAAATTTTTGCTCAAAATCTTGAAAAAATCAGCCCAAGAGATGGGTATTTATACCTTCTCAAAAATCTGCCCATTGGCAGCCAGGAAAGGACAAAAATGCCCTTTCGATCGACCACCCGATCGACCAGCCAACGGTTATTTTTTTGACCGTTGTGCCTCCGGTCGAGCGGGCCAAAGCCATCGGTCGACTGCCCGGTTCGACCGGCCCCACCCGAGAGTGGGGTGCTTTCAGTCGGTCGACCGCGCGGTCGACCAGCCGAATGGGCTGGCCTTTGTGCACATCCCGTTCACATCGGTCGACCGTGACAGTCGACCGACTCCTGGTCCGGTCGACCGTCGGTGGACCGCCAGTGCAATCTGGCTGTGGATTTGGGTATTGAAAACTTGTCTTCTTAATTTCAATTAAATCCCATAAAATCACATAAATTTCACAAAAATAAGTTCTTATTAGATCTTTGAAATACAAATATGTGTGAAAAAAATTCAACACATATTATAAACAATTTGAACCATTTTTGTGATATTGAAATTTAGGCTTTATACAAAAATCTGTATTTTCTAAAACTTAAATTTTTGAAATGGAAAACCGTTTTCTCCAAAACTCATGTAAATACAAAAACATGATATTGAAACAACTTTGAAGCATATTGTATATGGATAGAATCTAATATAGATATAAGATATATATATCTATGTTTTTGACATGAAATCCAAAACCGATTAAACCGAAAAGCAAAACCAATGAACTTTAAAACGTGTGTGTGTGTATGCGAACTTGAGCATATCGATACTATCTAATCTTTACAATGATCTAAACATATAAACACAAACCGAGGTCTTCTTGTAGAACTCCTTCTCCAAGTCGACTCGATCTAAACGCGATCCAACGAGCTTGACTCCAACCAAGTACTAGATGCGATCTTGACGCGCAATCTCTTAAATCACCATGTGTTAGCTCCAAAACTCCTTTGTTAAAGCTAAAAGCCTACTAATATCTTGGTCAATCACTGAAACTATTTAAACACAAGATTATTAGTAAACTATAACTACATGAGTTAATCATCATCAAAACTAGAGTGATAGGCCTTTGGGCCAACAATCTCCCCCTTTTTGATGATGACAAAACTCATGGAGTTATATATGCATGGATTAAAGTTAAGCTTCATATAAGCACCCCCTTAACTCATGCAGAGCAATAAACAATAAAGATATTCAATGAATGTATAAATCAAATAACACATATATGCATAAATGAAGAATATTTCTCCCCTTTTTGTATAAACAAAACATATATGCTCTGATACTAATTGAAAAATAAACATGCATATAAATGACATAAACATGCATATATAAAACTCCAAATTTCTTTCCCCCTTTTTGTCAAATCAACAACAAAGGGGCATAAATAAACTCTCAAAAAAAATTTCTCCCCGTTTTTGTCAAATCATCCAAGAAGGATGTATATGCGATATACATTAATGAAGAGGAGAGACGTAAATTTTACTCCCCCTGCATACATGCATTACATGAAAAAGAGATGACTAAATCATAGTCACATAACGCATAATATATAATGTATAAAAGGAGATATGAAGCTCCCTCTACACACGTGTAAGATATAGAGGAGAGGTCAAGCTCCTCAATATGAGATACACTCAACATGAATCTATACATAGAGAAGATGCTAAGCTTCCCTTACATATAAGAAATACATATCAAAATTTTATGATACAAATTGAAAAATATATCAATTTATGATAAAGGTATACATCGAAACATTATGATACCAATTTATGATACCAATTGAAAAAAATGAAATATTTTTAAGATACCAATTGAAAGTAAACAAAATTTTAAGATACTAAAAGATACCAATTGAAAATATCTTGATACCAATTTAAAATGTCTTTTAAATTTTTGATACCAATGAAAATGAAACTTAGTACGTTTTTGATACCAATTGAAATATATATTGGAAATCTTGATGTCAATTGAAAGTAAAAACTAAATTTTTTAGGTATATATAACTCATATCAATATAGATACCAATTTAAAATGAAACATGATACCAATATTGAAAATGTTAGCATATACTAAAACAAAGTATTTTTCATAAAGAATGAGAGTAAGATATCAATTGAAAATAAAATCGATTAAAAGGCAAAACACGAATTTTCTCCCCTTTATGAAATACTAATAAAATGATGCATAAGCTTGTATAAGATAATTGAAAAATAATTGACATTAAGAAATAAATCAAGCTTAGTATAAGCATAATTTGTGCTTTAAATGTAAAGATATTGTAAGCACAATCAAATCACATATATATATATATATGAAAATATAAATACCAATCGAAATTGATATCATTTGAAGTTTGAAGCATACATATATAAAAAATAAAATATGAGTATACAAACATAAATATATCAATTTTGATACCAATTGAAAATATAATGAGAATCAAGTGCATAACTCATACTACCTGTCTTTTCATGCATATGTTTTAAATAGATTTTCAATTAGAGCATACAAGGCATGGCCGCCCATCAGCCGCCCTTGGAAGGAAGGGGTTTTTAAAAATAGGATTTGAAAATATTTTAACATGATTGAAAACTCTTCCAAAAATGAGGAAATACGCAACTAGTTTTATGATAATCTTAAAAACTAGTACGAAGTCTTCAAGTAAGGAATAAAAACATGAATGAATCCATGAAAATATAAAAATCATACGATCATCGACACTCAAATAGCAATAAAACTCATATAGTCTCATGAGACAAAATTCATGAGTAAACATCAAATATAGAGTGTAAAAGACATGTAATTAATAAAATCATAGAATAAGACATCTAAGCTCAATGAGGTTCCTTACCAAAAATATGAAAATCATTAAAGCTAAATAGGCTTCAAGGTATATGTATGTTTTGTCTAAAGTAGAAGTGTACATATATATCTCAAACACAAATGAGTCCATAATAAAAAATTTTGTATAAAAAGCAAGTGACTCAAAGGTATACATGTATATCCAATAGTTTTAATAAAATTATCATATACATGAAGCTAAATACATATTATCATCAAAACATGTACAAAATAGGGAATACAAGTTGAAATGCAAGAATCATCAAAACTAGATTATACTAGTACATCTAATGAGTACAAATGAGCAATTAAGCACAAACATAAAAATCAAATGTGGCTCACTAGATGTACAAGTATATACACAAGTTTTAATGAAAACTACATCTAAACAAGTAATCAAAATATGAAGTGCAAAACCATAAACATAAACCAATATGATTATTATACAAATGCACATGTCTTAACTAGGATATACAACATAGCTAAACTAAAGTAAGAACACAATAATATAAATTCATATAAATATAGGTGTATCTCAAATACTACATATGTGTATTACAAGTCTAATTATCATGGCATTTAATATAATAATCATGAAACACTAAAACATGCTAAAAATCATCAATAAGAGAGCATGTAAACTAATAAGGAGTTAGAGATAGTTACCAAAACTATTAGGGTTAATCTTTAGGTCTCCAAATCATGGTGGTCCTCCCACCAAACTTCCTTGAAGGTGATGCATCCAAAGTAGTGTCCATCAAGCACAAAAGCATCCACCATCAAGGCCCCAATACCTCTCACGCCATGTGAGGGCCCACACCTACATCAAATATAATAGGAGTGACTTTTGGTACCAATACTCTATTGGGTCCATCGGAGTTAGCATCTTTCCTAGCCCAAACAAATTTATTTGCAAATTTTACATTATGTACTCTATCATAACAAAACTTTGCGAGGTGGCCCTTACGTCCATAATGTGTACAAGTGTACACATGAGCATATATGGTATTATGTGTGTGAGCATGAAAAGCATGTGTATGCCGTGATTTGTATGCATGCAAATGAGGAGCATGTTTCTTGTGAAACATGGATTCCAACCGTGTGTGATTTATGGCACATTGGCTCAAAGTGGAGCCCAAACAATCAACATTTTTCTTCAATATACAAATATTATTTTTAACACTTGAAGACAAAGTGGGACATGCAATTGAAACACTAGATGGTGAAGCAAAGTTAGCATGGCAAGCATGTGAATCTAAATTATTTTTTAAAGTTTTATTATCCTTTAAAACAAATCCAATTCTTTTGAATTTAAGTCAATTTTATTTTTTAAGTTTGGTTCTCTTTTAAAACAAAATCAAGTTTTGAAGACAAAACATCATTTTTCTTCAAAACATCATTGCAATCATTTTTACTCTTTAAATTTTTGTTTTCATTTAGAGCAAGGTCAAATTGGAATTTCAATGTGTCCCGTTCACTTGAAATCTCATCCCTCTCTTACAAAACCGAATCAAGTTTTGAACATAAATTCTTATTTTCTTTATTTAATTTAAACTTTTCTTTTTCAAAACTTGATATTTTTCTAGCAAGTTTTCACAAACAATAGATAGTTCTTCATTTAAAGCATCGACGTCCATATAATCATCACCGGAAGAACTAGCACTATCATCTAGTTGAGTATCTGAGTTTACCTCAAGGGAGTCATTCCCTTGGACCATATAGCAATGTTGGTCGGACTCATCTCCACTAGATTCCTCCTCCACATAGTTTGGCGTTTGAAGCTTTGGAGAGGTCAAAGTGTTCCACACTACAAAAGCGGAATCACAATGAGAAACCATCATAAGATATTCTTTGCTTAATGTGTTTCTAAGTGCCATTAGGGCTAGTGCATTTGCCTCTATATATTTGCTATTACCAAGATACGATTTCTTGGTAGCGGCAAGGTGAACATGCATACCTAGGGTTTTAAGGTACATGGACATCTTAACTTTCCAACATCAATGTTGAAAGTATCATACATGGGAGGGGTCATGAAGTCCATGAGTGTGTACAAACAAATATGTGTGCAAATGTAATATGTAGATTAGCTAACCAAGATCTCACTCCTAGGTAGTTAAACTTAATATCAGGAGCGTGGCTCTGATACCAATTGAAAGTACATCTAGAGAGGGGGTGAATAGGTGTATGGCTAATCTAATGACAAATGATGCAGAATTAAAAATAAATTGTAACACACTTAGTATAACCAAAGAGTGTAGCCGAATTTTCAGTGAAGGGCTCTGGACTATCTCCTCTAAATTTCTCTAAATAAGAGTTGAGATGCTATGTAAAGCTCTCTTGGTTCAACACAAGTATAGGCACACACAAACAATACCAAGCATATAAGTATGATATGAACAATATGAAATAATGCAAGGCACAATATAAGAGAGAGAGAGAGAGAGAGTTTAGAGATAGTGGATCAATCGCAAACACCGAGATATGTTTTGAGGTTCGAGCCACTGCTCTACGTCCCCGCCTTCACACAGAAGAATTTTCACTATATCGTCCACACAGGACTTCCCACACAGGGAACCTCCACTGAGGATTTAGGTAATACAAATTAGGAGTACACAACTCCTCTCTCCAACAAACACAACCTCTACACAAGAGGCAAGGCACAACAACAATCACCTCTATACTTAGAGGGATGGACACTTAGCCAAACAACAATCACCTCACACTAGAGGGATAAGGCTCAAACCCAAACAACAACCTCAATCACCTCTACACTTAGAGGGATACCAATACAACCTCCACAATCACCTTTACACAAGAGGGATACTAACAAATACAAGGAAGGTTACAACTCTTGGTGATCTCAAAAACCACAAACCTATTTTCTCACAAAAACAAGATCCTATAGATAGGATAGATATGATAGCTCAAGTGTGAGAATACAAGGTGTTTGGAAATAAAATCACAAAGAAAAATACTTAAAAAAATAACTAGAGTAAGATAGAAATGAAGATCAAAACCAATATCCTAAATACTCTATTTTCTTTGATTTTTCCAATCCTTGAAAACAAAATAAAGATAGATCTTTTTAACCCAAAAACTCTTTGAAAACTTGTTGCTAAAACACTAGGAAAGATAAGATTTTTGATCTTAAAAATCTTGAAGAAACTAGCCCAAGAGATAGGTATTTATACCCTCTCAAAAATCTGCTCGTTGGCAGCCAGGAAAGGGCAGAAATGCCCTTCCGGTCGACCGCCCGATCGACCGGGCCAAAGCCATCGGTCGAACGCCCGATCGATTGGCCGCCACCCTAGAGTGGGGTGCTTTCAGTCAGTCGACCGCGCGGTCGACCGGCCGAATGGGCTGGCCTTTCTGCACGTCCCGTGCACATTGGTCGACCGTGACGGTCGACGGACTCCTGGTTCGGTCGACCGCCAGTGCAGTCTTGCTGGGGATTTGGGTATTGAAAACTTGTCTTCTTAATTTTAATTAAATCCCATAAAATCACATAAATTTCACAAAAATAAGTTCTTATTAGATCTTTAAAATACAAATATGTGTGATAAAAATTCAACACATATTATCAACAATTTGAACCATTTTTGTGATATTGAAATTTAGGCTTTATACAAATATCCGTATTTTCCAAAACTTAGATTTTTCAAATGGAAAACCGTTTTCTCCAAAACTCATGTAAAGAAAAAAACATGATATTGAAACAACTTTGAAGCATATCGTATATGGATAGAATCTAATATACATATAAGATATATGTATCTATGTTTTTGATATGAAATCCAAAATCGCTTAAACTGAAAAGCGAAACCAATAAACTTTAAAACTTGTGTGTGTATGCGAACTTGAGCATATCAATACTATCTAATATTTCCAATGATCTAAACATACTAAACACAACCGAGGTCTTCTTGTAGAACTCCTTCTCCAAGTCGACTGGATCCAAACGCGATCCAACGAGCTTGACTCCAACCGAGTACTAGATGCGATCTTGACGCGCGAGCTCTTGAATCACCATGTGTTAGCTCCAAAACTTCTTTGTTGAAGCCAAACACCTACTAATATCTTGGTCAATCACTGAAACTATTTAACACAAGATTATTAGTAAACTATAACTATATGATTTAATCATCATCAAAACTAGAGTGATGGGCCTCTGGGCTAACACACATATCAGGCCAGAGTGAGTTCTACTGGAGTGCGAACTCTAGTATGGACTATCAGTGATGTGAGGCACTGGTAGGGAGGCGAATTAAATATCAAACGGTACTGATTATTATTATTGAATAACTTAAAATGCAATACTTTTATATTCTCTAGTTTTAGTGATGAATCATTTAGTCAGGTATTATGCCCTGAGTTGACATTTTGTTTTATGACATATGATTTATGTGGCACAATGATTACTTCAGACACACTCTACTTCTGTTACTCTAAGGGCAACTCATGTTGTATGAATTCAGATGATCGTGACATCCGATATGTGATATATAAATGAGGGTTTCCTTGTTTGGACTATCCCCTTGACGTTTCAATCTTATAAATTCATAATCTGAGCTTATACAACTAGTTTTGTCCATACTAGTATTTATCGCATGTTATTTGTACTTAAACTCTCGATACTATTTTATATGCATGTTTTCTGATTCAGACTTATTGATATACATGTATTTACTTCATTTCAGATTTACTGTCGTTCCTTTAATTTCCTTTATGTTACTTATCATTGCATGTACCTGTATGCCTGAACCACATCACTTGATCATGTACACGTATGCCTGATATGCACGCCACTTGGCTTTATCATATGTACTCGCCGGGTTGCTTTCTGACAACCCTGGATTCTCATGTCCAGATCCAGGAGCATGGACTGCGTTGACCTTACTGTAGCTGATTAGAGGGTGTAGCAGAGGCGTGGATTAGTGGATGCCACCGTAGCCATTTCCTCCCAGCTCCTCTCCTGATTGGCTCTCGAGACTCCTCTTGCTGCTCGTGAGCACCTCTCAGCTATTGATTATGTCTATCCTTTTGTGTATCATACTTTTATATTCTCTGGTGATGTAATATCCTGTAATATTGTATCACTCTCCGTGATAACCATATACTTGTACTTTTCTGTTGGAATGTATATTACCATTGTGCTTCCACACTCTGATTCTTACCTGTGCTGATGCTTAGCATATATATGTGAGGGTATTTCTGACCTGCGTATATACGTCGCAGTGGCGTCTCCGTACTGGCGGGATCAGCTTACAGGATGGTATCAGAGCCTAGGCTCTCACATCTTCAGTATAACCAGTCGGCAAATTAACGGTAAAAAAATTTGTAACTGGAATGCATGTGTCATGGTTATACAATCCAACTACAAGTACAAAGTTATCTATTCCTTCTTGATCGTTCTCACCTTGATTCTCAAATCCCTTTCATCCTTTTTCATTTCCAATTCCTGTCGTCCTTATACCAGCCCAAGATTTGGATAGACTGGTAGGGTAGTGGCAAGACAAATGTGATTCGCTCTCATTATATTTTGGCATTTTTTGACTCCGGTACATCGCATTGTCCTATATTGGATAGTTTTTAGCCTCACATTCTATTCTTTTATTTTTAGAGACATCACGGGGACTCAGTATAACAAGTGGAGTAGTCATGACTTATATGATCAGATAGACTGTATCATTACATAAGGAGTGTCGGTATGAAACAGTATTCCAGATTCGGGACTTCTGTCAGACAGAGTTATGATATTTTCTATCCAGCAGCAATCATGATTTCTTCTACCGTGTTCATGGAACTCGGGTATTCTCAGAACTGACATGCAGTCAAGTTATTATTCAGAGGACAGCATTAAGGACTCGTTTCAGTTATTATGATTTCTTGATTATGTTCTCAGAGCCACCAACTCCTGGCAGTCTTTATAGATTTGGTGGACCACGGGCCCTGCTAGCCTCGCCAAGCGAGGGTTGTGTTCTACTTATGCGTGAACCTAACCGAGTGTGGGTTTCGCTGCACCCTGGTGCTTAGCATTTAGCGTTGTGTTACGTGCTGGCTTTACCGCGTAAGCTCCACCAAGTGCGAGCCTCGCAAAGCGTTAGCTCCGTTGCACCCTAATGCTTAACGTCTGAGATTTGTTACGCGATGGCCTCACATAGGCTTAGTTTCGTCAGTGGCTAGTCCCTTCAGTGCTGAGCACTTTAGCCGTTCATCGGATTTTTCCCACCTAGCGTGTTTTCATGGATCTGCTGAACAGGGTTTTCTCGCTGCATCTAAGCTGTCTCCATGATCCTTATGAACGATCCATTCGGCCAATCTTGCAGGGCCCAGATATCCTCTTAATATTTCATCTGCAGTCGGGTTATCATTCAGAAGTCAGTATTCAGAATTCTCCAAGATTATTCTTTATTCTTGGCTGTCTTTCAGAGTTAGCAACATCCAGTATACAGAAATTCTTAATTATTGGTCTTCATTATTTATGCTCAGTATTATCAGGGTTTTCTTTATTGTTGGTATTCTGGTATATTCTCAGAGAATTAGTATGTATGCAGCACATCGGTAATCTACTATAAACTTTTTATCAAGGACAGCTTCATGCCATGTAGGGTTTTATATTATATTATGGATTTCGACACTATGGATTTCTAGGGATTTCATCAGCTTTGCCTTGCAGTCTAAAAGAAGTATTATTGATTATGTCACCAAGTCAACTCACTTTATATTATTTAGAATGGGTCACTTTTCTGAAGTTCTGGCAATATTCTTTTATCAGCAGACATCAGGTCAGTATTATTATGGCACTATCAGAGGATATATACGGCAGAAGTGCAGCAATGTCTAAGTCTCAAGTCCACCGTTCAGTCGACTTGTGAGAATTTCTCTCAATTATTCATATATTGATTGTATAATCCTCGTTCCTACCCTTTCTGTGTTCATCTTCCCCTTATTGAAATTTTTAGGACGAAATTTTTGTAAGGTGGATGGAATGTAACACC
The DNA here is from genome assembly GCA_038442645.1 of Agave tequilana. Lineage (NCBI taxonomy): Eukaryota > Viridiplantae > Streptophyta > Magnoliopsida > Asparagales > Asparagaceae > Agave > Agave tequilana. Next base: position 56,821 of record JAVJIF010015581.1, read on the forward strand.
TCGTCCCTAGAATACGTACTTAGATATGTATTCTGATTTTCTATCATATTTTTTGATTTAGTTTTTATTTTTTGATTATTTGTGTGATTGTTTTATATTTGATTCGGATTCGTAGACTCAGAATCAGCCCTAATCTGAACCAGGAACCCGATACCAGCATGCTGTCCGATTTGACCTTTCTAGTATTCTAATTTGATCGATTTCAGTTTCAAATATTATTTTCTAATATTTTAGACTTTTCATGATTTTCTCAAATTTTTTAGAACTATTTACAAAATCTTCAAAACTGGTGTCGATTGGCATCGCTGACCGGTTCTCAGATTTTTAGTTTTTAAATGGAGTTGAATTTTTAAAAATGGCTTTCACATTACTTCTTATAATCATATTTTCTATCTAAGGGGCCGTTTGTTTCGCGTAAAACTCCGTAATTCGTAAATGACTTTCTACCCAGTTACAACTACGGCGTTTGTTTGGACCGTAATTCGTAAAAGACTTACGTAACTCAACTAGCACTCACTTGCAACCCAGTTACCACTCACTTACAGCCCAGTTACAGTTAATTTTGTGGCCATACAAATTTGTAATATTTTTTATATTAATATTAAAATTTTTTAATATTTAACTTTTTTTAATATTTATTTGTAGTATTAAAACTTTTAAATCACCAAATAGTTAATTTTGTAGTCAACTTTTTCACTTAGACTTATACATTACGACAATCAAACCCCGTAAAGTACAATACACTTTCCCACTTTACAATTTTATATTACCAACCAAACACCGTAAAATTTACATACATGTAACTCATTTACAATTGTAAAAGACTTTACCAATTACAACTACGAATTACGACCAGTTACGACAACCAAACAGACCCTAAATACAATTTTTGAGGTTTTTCTGAATTTACCAAAATTTAACTGATTTTGGTGTCGACCGGTATCGCCGGAAGATTCTAAGATTTTTAATTTGAAAATCAGATTGAATTTCTTGAATTAAATTTCACCAGGCATCTTAAAATAATATTTTTCTATTTTTGAGAATTTTTCAGAGCGATTCTGAAACAGTCAATTTTTCCAGCATTAAAATAATACTTTCCTTATATTTTCTTTTTCTTTTCCCTTTCTTTCTCCCCTACCTGCCCCGTCCTTCACCCATGCCCTGCCACAGCCAGCTGCAGCACCAGCAGCACCATTCCCGCCCATTCCTCCTCCCATGCTCCCACTCTCCCTCTCCCTCTCTTTACTTTCCTTTCTTTCTTTCTTTTCTTCCCCATCTTCTCCATTTCTCCTTCTCTCCCACCAATACATCCTCCTATCTCTCCCTCCCTTGGCCTGACCGTCGGCCACCTCCGGTTCTGCCCCCGGAGCACCGCTACCACCCTTGGCCGGCCATCTCCTCCCCCAAACTCTCTCCTTCCCTCCTCCTTCCACAACACACCACCATCCCTCTTTCAATTTCAACAAAACCCATTTCACCTCCACTTTCATCCTCAAAATCCACCACCAATACTCCACCACCTCCTCCACTTCCATCACCCTACCAACACATCCACCTCCTCTTCCAATCCCCACACCACCACCACCACCACCACCAACACTGATTGGTCGCTAACGTTGCATATTTAATATCGTATTTCCATACTTATTATAAAATAAAACCTTGCATTGTCCTAATTAATTGATTAATTTATTTGCAGGCCCAATCTTTAAGGAGTTGAAGAGAAATGAGCCCAAAGCCCACCAAAATTCTGAATTAAATCAGAATTAATTCGCACTCAAGAAATCAGGGCAAAATCAGAGGTTGAAAACCGGTTGAGAAGAATCCTCTCAGAATCGATCGGTTAAAGCCAATAATCCAAGGCCATTTCGTCAGAATCCGGGATCCAAACGAAGAAACCAACTCCAGATAAAGTCAGAAGGAGAAACCAGTGTGACCCACCAACAGGGTGTGGCCACCTGGCCACACCCTGGCCGCGAAAACGCGGCAAAAGCCGCGTTTTCGCGGCATTGTTAAGGAGTTAGTGGGAGCGTTTGCTCCCCCGACCTTTCCGGGATCCTGCTTACTGGGTTTTCTCTGCCTATAAAAGGCCATTCTTTGTGCTGAAAAGGGACGCCAATGCAGAATTAGGATTTAGACTAGTTTTTCATTTCTTAGTTTAGGTTTTTGTTTTTCTTTTTCATGTAATTGTAATTTTCATTGATGTAAATAAGAGGAGATCAGACTTTCATCGAAGAACAAGAATGAAGCTGGAGCTATAGTGACAACGGTGTAAGGTTTTCTTTCTTTTCTTTGATTGTTATGAAATCAAATCTCTGTTCTTTCTTTGTATGTACTTCTTTTTAGTTTTCTTCGTCTTCTTCCTTTCTACTTTACTCTTCTTTTGGTACAAATTGTCTTCCAAGTGAGTCTAAAAGCATCGAAAGAGCTTTGCCTTTGCGAGTGCCACCGATAGCTCATGACGATGGAATTGTGAGTCTCTCTGTATCATTTCATACTTGAAGTAGTCTTGATGATGTAATGTGGAAGAGACCAGAAATCTAATCTTATGGGCTATGCGCTGAATGCCTCCACTTCAAGGTAAAATCGTCGCTAAGAACTCAAGGTAAGCTTTTGTCAAAAGAAGGTAAGTACTTGTCTTTCTTTCTTTTCTTTTATTTCTTTAATGTAGATCACCACCTCTTCCAAATCGTTTTCACTCTTCTTTCCCAAACTCATTTGTACATAGTCGCTTCTTTCATTTTCTGATTTTTTTCACTTTCTATTCTGCCACTTTCTTCTTAACTTTAACTATTACTTCTTTTTCTTTTTGTTAACTTAAAAACAGAGAAGAACTATCATTTTGTTTTCTTAACGATTTCAATACAAGAACGTAAACGCTTCTATCGCAAAACCCTCCTTGTGGATCACGACCCGCATAGCCACTTGCTATAGCGGAAGAATTGAGCACTTGCACATCTCCTTTCTTAAGTTCTATAATTTCGTATTTTGTGTGCAGGTTTAGCCTCAATCAAATTTTGGCGCCGTTGCCGGGGAGGGTAACGTTTTTATTGAAATCTGAATTTTTATTGAAATTTTTTTAGAACTAAACGAATTTTCTTCTCTGTTGCAGGTTATATGGCAAGCAAAGCAGGAAATTAAGGTTGCAGTGACATACAAGTGGTCTTGGGCCTCTGCTGTAGAAAGCAGAGACCAAGGGCCCTCTGATTTGCCGCGTTTGCGCGGCCAAAGCCGCGGATCCGCGGCAAAGAAGAGTTGACTACTATAGATTTTGTGCAGGGTTGCTTACTTTGCCAAAAAAATAGCTTGCTGCATCTTTATTTCTTTTATGCCATCACCATAAACCTGCTAATAAACCAACAGTAAAAAGTTTGTTGAAAAAGTTAAAAAAATTGATTAGACATTTGCATCTTAGGCACGTGTCTTTTCAATTCCTTTATTTTACTGTTGAAGAGTGCTGGAGTAAGGTACGTATGCATTGCATTTAGCATAGGACTCACTTCTTGGTTGATTTATATCGCTTTGAGTGAATCTTACATATCTTGTACACTTGCACTAATTGATTTTAAGGGCACCAACCCAATAACAAGATAAGGTAGGGATTTAATCACCCTTCCTTAGCCCAAAAATCAGAATCCAAGCACTCACTAACCCAAGCCTAACTTAAAATGAGTAGACGTTGGCCCTAGGGACATCTCGGACTCAATTAGGAGATTATCCTAAGGGGGAAGGTGTTGGAACTTGACTCTTGCCAAATCAGTGTCTAGGAAAGGGATTAAGGGCCGAAAGCCCGAAGGTTGGTGGTTATTTAATTAAGGAACGTCTTTGACGGAAAACCTCCCACCAACTTTGCCCTGACCTGGCTGATTAGCTTGTGGTCAAAGTCTACATTAAACCTCCCGTGGACAGTCTAACCAGTTAGGAGTCGTCTAGGTCTAGGTCTACCCTAACTTAGGTTAGAATTTTTTCTTTCTTGTTTGTTTATTTGTTTGCTTTTCTTTCTTTTTTGTGTGTATTCTATTGTGTGATATGGCTTATAATAATAATTTTTCCAACTTCAATAATAATCCATATTACACACCGAGTTCATTTTCGGATATTACCAACCCGGCATATCATGACTTTAACCAACCTAGTGTGCCGGATTGGTCTTATCCGAATCAATATAACCCATGTCCCCCATCTAATAACTATAATTTCCATAATAATTTCAACTCTTCACCGAGTCAGTGGGGATTCACCTCCCCCGAGCATAATTATCAACCAACTTGTCCTCCTTCTCCACCTAATCCACAATATTTTCAAGAGTCATACTCAGTTCCACCAGTCCAAAATAGAAAACCATCAATTTTGAAATGGAGTATGCGTGAGTCCAAACAAAAATCACAAAATCTGATGGACTCACAATTTCACTACCACTTCCAAAACAACTCTTCATCTTTTCAACAAGACAATGAACCCATCAACTATGAAAAGATGCTAGAAGCCATGACTCATGCTCAAAATGCTCGTAATCGTGACATAGATATGATGGTCGAATCTCTACGTTCTTACCGTTTGACCAGTTCTGATGTCACCAGCCATTCTATTAGAGCCGAAGAGTCATGTAGTTTTGGAAATCAAGATTCCATTTCAGAACAACCTTTTGAACTTGCCCAAACTCAAAAAGAAATTGATAGTTTGGCAAGTTATCCCTTGCCTGAAATAGAACTTGAAAATGAATATGATCATGAACTAGAACTTAGTGATTCAATTTTACTTCCTGATTCAATAATGACTCCGGTATCTTCACCTGACTTCAATCTTTTCCCGAGTCAACATTGGATCTTGTACCAATTCATAATGAAATTGAATCACCCATCTTTGAGGATCATATTGAACTTGACCAATTATACACTTTTGAAGATCCTATTGACAATTGGCAAGTTCTCATTTTTATAATATTGAACTCAATGAGATATGTGACCTAGATTCTCAAATCTGTGATCCAGTTCACCTTGCTGAATCAATATTGACTCCTGTTTTGTTACCAAACTTGAGTAATATTTTAGAGTCAGTTTTGATTCCACACCTATCATTTTTGAACTTGAATCACCAACATTAAGTCACATTCCATTGTTAGAACATACATGTGGACTAGAGTTTCAATTTCTTGACTTCGACCCACTTCCTGAACCTATTTCGACTCTTGAACCTTTACTTGACTTAAGTCACCTTCCTGAGTCGGTATTAGTTCCTGTCCTTCTTGAGTCCAAGTCAACTGTTCTATCATTTCATACTCCTTTCTGGGACGAGGTGGTTGACAAATTTGACTCCGAAATCAATTATGGAATATGGAAATTAGATGGGGTCAAATACTTAATAAAAATCCTTTATGGACACATCTTTTTAGTGGGTTATATTAAAATAATTTCTGGTGGGTTCCTCCGAGACCCAAGAAAAGTTGATTGGGCCGCGTTTCGTGGACCAATCAGACCACCACCGGAACCACCACCTTAAGGTAACCATTTTCCTTCCCTTTCTTCTTTTTCATGCATCTATGCATTAATTCATACATTGAGGATAATGCATGAGATAGGTGTGGGGGAGGGTCTAACATAACTTTTCTTTTTCTTTAAAATAAAAAAAATTAACATTTTTCTTTACTTTTAAAAACTTTTGAAAAATAGAAACAATATTTTGACTTATTTTTGTAAGAAATTAAGTTAATTTTAAGGAATAGGAAAATCCAAATTAGGATTTCTTATACTTGGTCAAAATAAGATTATTTGTTTGATTTTTAGAGTTAGGAAGATAATTTGTCAAAGTAATTTGGTCTTGATCTTTACCTTGATGAAATATGCACACTTCATACACTTACACACTTAGGGTTCAAAAACAAAGATTCTTATGCCTTATATAAAAAAAAAAAAACAAGTCTAATTATTGATTAGCTAGGTGCTTTGGCCTAAGCAAGCCTTAGTATTTATGCGAAAGATGATTAGATAAGTTATTAATATATATATATATATATATACAAACAAATCTAATTATTGACTAGCTAGGTGCTTTGGCCTAAGCAAGCCTTAGTATTTATGCGAAAGATGATTAGATAAGTTTGAAAAGAAAAATCCTCTGATTAAGCTGGGTATTTGTGCCTAATAAAGCATAAGTATTCACGCCTAAAAGAGGTTCATATAATAAAATCCTTAGTTTTGTGGCTTTGTTTGCTCGAGTCCTTAAGTCCTTGGGGGTGTTTTCTCATCTGGTGCCCTAAGACCGTTTGGTTTGGGAGTCATCGATTAGAGGCTCGTTACATGGGCAGATTAGAAAGCCTAATAGAACTAAGGAATAATACCACACAAAAAAAAGTATATATAAATAAATAAGGCATAAGAGTTAGAGTTAATGAACCCTTAGTCAAAATTTTCACTTTCACAAGGTGCATATGACTTAGGGTAAAGTAATAGACTAGATGAGAAGTACAATTCGACTCCTTACTTTGATTGATAACAAATTTTTGAATAGAGACTAAGTTTAGGAATGAAAAATTTGGTTTTCCTATAACTTATAGATTGCTTAGATCTTACAATCATATTTCAAATATTTTTCTCTTTCAAAATGCTTTTCGAAAATACTAACTCTTTATTTCTCTTTCTTTATGGATTTTGTGGGTGCAATCTGCTGAAAACCCTCACGAGACAAAACTCGTCCTCTAGGGGGAACCTAGAGGTTTAACGGCTTGTTACACATGCTCAGTGCAATCGCGCGACCTGCGAAAGTGGTCTAATAATCCTTAGTATAGTTTAGTTGTTTTGCTCGAGGACGAGCAAAAGATAGGTATGGGGGTGTGATTGGTCGCTAACGTTGCATATTTAATATCGTATTTCCATACTTATTATAAAATAAAACCTTGCATTGTCCTAATTAATTGCTTAATTTATTTGCAGGCCCAATCTTTAAGGAGTTGAAGAGAAATGAGCCCAAAGCCCACCAAAATTCTGAATTAAATCAGAATTAATTCGCACTCAAGAAATCAGGGCAAAATCAAGAGGTTGAAAACCGGTTGAGAAGAATCCTCTCAGAATCGATCGGTTAAAGCCAAGAATCTAAGGCCATTTCGTCAGAATCCGGGATCCAAACGAAGAAACCAACTCCAGATAAAGTCAGAAGAAGAAACCAGTGTGACCCACCAACAGGGTGTGGCCACCTGGCCACACCCTGGCCGCGGAAACGCGGCAAAAGCCGCGTTTCCGCGGCATTGTTAAGGAGTTAGGGGGAGCGTTTGCTCCCCGACCTCCCTGGGATCCTGCTTACTGGGTTTTCTGCCTATAAAAGGCCATTCTTTGTGCTGAAAAGGGACGCCAATGCAGAGTTAGGATTTAGACTAGTTTTTCATTTCTTAGTTTAGGTTTTGTTTTTTCTTTTTCATGTAATTGTAATTTTCATTGATGTAAATAAGAGGAGATCAGACTTTCATCGAAGAACAAGAATGAAGCTGGAGCTATAGTGACAATGGTGTAAGGTTTTTGTTCTTTTCTTTGATTGTTATGAAATCAAATCTTTGTTCTTTCTTTGTATGTACTTCTTTTTAGTTTTCTTCGTCTTCTTCCTTTCTACTTTACTCTTCTTTTGGTACAAATTGTCTTCCAAGTGAGTCTAAAAGCATCGAAAGAGCCTTGCCTTTGCGAGTACCACCGATAGCTCATGACGATGGAATTGTGAGTCTCTCTGTATCATTTCATACTTGAAGTAGTCTTGATGATGTAATGTGGAAGAGACCAGAAATCTAATCTTATGGGCTATGCGCTGAATGCCTCCACTTCAAGGTAAAATCGTCGCTAAGAACTCAAGGTAAGCTTTTGTTAAAAAGAAGGTAAGTACTTGTCTTTCTTTCTTTTCTTTTATTTCTTTAATGTAGATCACCACCTCTTCCAAATCGTTTTCACTCTTCTTTCCAAAACTCATTTGTACATAGTCGCTTCTTTCATTTTCTGATTTTTTCCACTTTCTATTCTACCACTTTCTTCTTAACTTTAACTATTACTTCTTTTTCTTTTTGTTAACTTAAAAATAGAGAAGAACTATCATTTTGTTTTCTTAACGATTTCAATACAAGAACGTAAACGCTTCTATCGCAGAACCCTCCTTGGTGGATCACCACCCGCATAGCCACTTACTATAGCGGAAGAATTGAGCACTTGCACATCTCCTTTCTTAAGTTCTATAATTCCGTATTTTGTGTGCAGGTTTAGCCTCAATCAAACACCACATCTACATAACATCACAACTTCTCCAACAACCACCAAACCCTCCTCCTCCTCCTCCCTAGGAGCTACTGCGCCGCCGACCCTCCCTCCGCCGGCGGTGGCGCCCCCGGCCGACGGCGGCGCCACCAGGCCCCCGGCCAACTTCCTCTCCTTCTCCTTCGTCTTTTTCCCTTCTTTCCTTTCTTCCTTCCTTTCTTTATTTTCTTCTTTCTTTCTTTTCCTCCTTTCCCTTTTTACCCCTTCTTTTTACTCAAAATTCTCTCCCTCACCCCCTCTAACCAATCCAGCAAGGCAACTCTCTTTCCCCCTTTCCAACAAAGTCTCTCTCTCTCTCTCCAACATCTCTCTCTTTCATTCTTTTCTCTCTCCTCTCACTCTCCTATCTCATTCTCTCTCTTAATAAATTAATATTAATAAATATATGTATATTAATATATGGATTAGTGGCATGAACGTGTTTATGGTGTTCCGAAATTTTACGGCGTTTTTCGGTGATTTTAGGCGAGTACATTTCTTGTGTTACTTCATGCTTTGCTATCATCGTTTCATACCTTGTGATTGCTATTTTAACGTCTATTGCATGATATATTGACATGTTATTACTTGACACTTGATACTTGGCACTTGATATCTGACACCGGTACTTGACATGTTATACTTGACACCTGACTCTGACACTTGAGATCTTACACCGGTACTTGACATGTTATCACTTGACACCTGATACCTGACACTTGATATCTGCCACTGGTACTTGACATGTTATTACTTGATACCTGATACCTGACACTTGATATCTAATGCCGGTACTTGACATGTTATTATCACTTTTACGGGGAGTTAGCATGATTATTATACTGTTACAGACCTCTGGTACTCCTGAACTCCTGTGCTCCTAAACTTCTGTATTTCTGAACCCCTGAAACAGGGAGACTCTTGGTATTATACTCCTAATATTGTACTCCTGTTGACCCCGTAATTGGATAATCATGGACATTGGATTACTGTGGACACCTTATGGACATTATCTTTGGGCAATATGTATATAATAAAGTACTCAACTTAAACTTGGGTAGGAAAAACTGGTGGATACCGGTATGATGTCATATTTATAATGGTGGTTATTTCTGAAGTGTCGAGTGGGGCGCGTAATGATAAGTCCCCAGAAGCAGTAGCCTGATATCTGAAGTGTCGTGTGGGGCGCGTAATGATAAGTCTCCGAAAGCAGTAGCATGTACTCCTGAGCCTAGTCCCAGGCAGAGATATGAACCATCAGATTTATCAGTTTTCAAGTAATAACTCGTCTTATTCATAAATAGATGTATGTGTACCGGTAACACATACATAAGCATATAGATCGGATGAATAACATATGAATGTAACAACAAAATAGTAATAATATTAGGAACGTGTGATATTTGGTCTCTCCTTTGTTAGGGTCTTGGTACTCACATATCAGACCGGAGTGAGTTCTACTGGAGTGCGAACTTTAGTATGGACTTTTAGTGATGTGAGGCACTGGTAGGGAGGCAACTGAAATATCAAACGGTACTGATTATTATTATTGAATAACTTAAAATGCAATACCTTTATATTCTCTAGTTATAGTGATGAATCATTTAATCCGGTATCATGCCCTGAGTTGACACTCTGTTTTATGACACATGATTTATGTGGCACAATGATTACTCCAGACACACTCTAGTTTTGTTACTCTGAGGGTAACTCAAGTTGTATGAATTTAGATAATGGTGACATCAGATATGTGGTATATAGATGAGGGCTTCCTTGTTTGGATTATCCCCTTAACATATCGATCCCGTGAATCCATAATCTGAGCTTATACAACTACTTTTGTCCATACTAGTATTTATCGCATGTTTAATGTACTTATTGCATGTTTATTTGTACTTAAGCTCTCGACACTGTTTTATGTGCATGCTTTCTGATTCATACTTATCGATATACATGTATTTACTTCATTTTGAATTTACTGTCGTTCCTTTAATTTCCTTTATGTTACTTGACATTGCTTGTACCTGTATGCCTAAACTACATCACTTGATCATGTACACGTGTGCCTGATATGCACGCCACTTTGTTTTATCATATGTACTGGCCGGGTTGCTTTCTGACAACCCTGAATTCTCATGTCAAGATCTAGGGGTATGGACTGCGTTGACCTTACTGTAGCTGATCAGAGGGTGCAGTAGAGGCGTGAATTAGCGGATGCCACCATGCCCTTTCCTCCCAGCTTCTCTCCTGATTGGCTCTCGAGACTCCTCTTACTGCTCGTGAGCACCTCTCAGCTTTTGATTATGTCTATCCTTTTGTATATTGTATTTTTGTATTCTTTGGTGATGTAATATCCTGTAATATTGTATCACTCTCTATGATAACCATGTACTTGTACTTTTCTATTAGAATGTATATTATCATTGTGCTTCCGCACTCTGATTCTTTCCTGTACTGATGCTTAGTGTATATACGTGAGGGTATTTTCGACCTGCGTATATACGTCGCAGTGGCGTCTCCTTACCCACGGGATCAGGGCGTTACACATGTGCAACAAGCTGTTAAACTCCTAAGTTACCCTAGTGATGAGTGTTGTCACGTGAGGATTTTCAGAAAATTACACCCACAAAATTCGGGGAAAGAATTTAAAGGATGAGAAGAGATTAAGATAAAAAGGATAACCAAAAATAAGGATAACCAGAAATAAAGAAAATAGAAAAAAGATAAAAATAAAGAAAGTTAAAATATTTTTGAAAGCATCACTAATGTATAAGTTATCTAGTTACCATAAACTCTCATTGTAAAGTTTAATCTCTTATCAAGAATTCTATCATCTATTTTGTAGAGATTTTCAAATTGTAGCCTATATCACCATCCTTCCTAAGTTTTCTGATCCTGTGCATCTTCGTGAATATGTATAGCTCTTAATTTGCGATTTCAATTCAAACTTACATACGTAATATATATATATATATATATATATATATATATATATATATATATATATATATATATATATATATATATATATATATATATATATATATATTAATTATAGAAGTTTTGAAGTATTACCACTTCGTCACCCTTTAAGCACTTCTTTTTTTTCTTCATATATATAACTAATCTAATTCTCTTTCGTGTAAATATCAAGGCTTCTTGAGGCCAAGATATCTAACTAATTGATTATTAGACTTGTTAATATACATACATACATACATACATACATATATATATATACATACATACATACATATATATATATATATATATATATATATATATATATATATATATATAATATATATATATATATATTAAGTAGTCTTCGTGTGAGAAACTTTCTCACACGAAGACCGTGAGAAAACTATATAGGAGCTTTTATGTGGATGATCCGAACGTTCATCTTGATCTATATACTTTATTTAGACTATCAATTAAAAATCACGCGAGTCCGAACTTTTTTACCCATACAACAAGTGGTTACAAAACATATGTTATATTCACCGTAGAATAAAGATGTCACTTGATGCATCGGTAAAAAAAGTTAGAATCGCATGATTTTTTATTGATAGTCTAATTAGAGTATGTAGATCATGATGAACGGTTCGGATCATCCATAAAATTTCTCTTATATGGTTTTCTCACGAAACTTATTATGAGAAAGTTTCTCATTTGAAAATTTTCCTATATATATATATATATATATATATATATATATATATATATATATATATATATATATATATATATATATATATATATATATATCTGTGTGTGTGTGTGTGTGTGTGTATGTATGTATGTATGTATATATTCTTTTTTCCCTTACCTAACTAATTTTTTATGTAAATACAAAGGCTTCTTGCAGCCAAAGCATATAGCTAATCAATAGTTAAGGTTCTTATTATTATTTTGTCTTAAGTTATCCTCAACATCCTAAGTTTAGTTTTAAATTCATTTACAAGCTCTTTATGCTCGCTTGTCAAGTTTTCAATCTAGTTAACCTCAAAAGTCTGATCTTTCAAATCTCTGGGTTGTTTTTCTAAATTGAAAACATTGACCTCCTTTTTCATGTCTCCAAATGTCAATCTCATAGATCCATTCCTGCAACTGATTATTGCATTGGCATTGGCAAGGAAGGGCCATCCTAACATGATCTTTCAAATCTCTGGGTTGTTTTCCTAAATTAAAAACATTGACCTCCTTTGTCATGTCTCCAAATGTCAATCTCATAGATCCATTCCTGCAATTGATTATTACATTAGTAGTGGCAAGGAAGGGCCATCCTAACATAATAGGAGTTTGAGCTCTAGGGTTTGACACGGGTTGGGTTTCAAGTACAATTAAGTCAACTGGGTAGATAAATCTCCCACCCAAATGAGGACATCCATAATTTTTCCTTGGGAACTTTCACGGATCAGTCAGCAAGCTGAATCGTTACTCGGGTTGGACGCAGTTCTCCCAACCCAAGTTGCTAAAACACAGAGAGAGGAAGCAAGTTAATGCTTACTCCCAGATCAAGGAGTGCCCTACTAATCTCTATCTGTCCTATTGTGAAGGCAATTGTGGGGTATCCAGGGTCCTTGTACTTGATCGGGATGGGACCAGACAGAAGTTCACTGATATTTGTCGCTAAAAGCACTTTCTTCGACACATTGGTCTCCCTCTTCTTTATGTACATATCCTTGAGAAATTTAGCATAGGCAGGGACCTGCTGGATAGCATCTAGAAGGGAACATTCACCTTGACCTTGTTGAACATTTCTAGGATCTTTTCCATGTGCATACTCTTGTTATTATTCCTAAGACTGTTTGAGAGTGATGCTATAGGCTTATGGACTTTCTCAGCTATGTTGTTCTTGTCTGAGTCACGTGGACTCGAGTTAGAAAATGTAGAGGCAGAAACAAAGCTGGATGTGTTGGAGTTGCTGGCTGTGAAACTTGGTTATCCACCTTTTTCCAAACCGAAGCGTGTGGACAACATTACACTAGTTAATTTAAGATTTTTGAGCTTCAAAAATCTGACTAGAGTTTTTTGGATTGACTAGTGGTTGACTAGGAAAAGTACCCTTAGGTCTCACTCAGGGAACTAGCTAGCTGACTCATTTGAACTTCTAGTAGAGAAATTTCCTGTGTGTTGTTGTTCAACATTTCTCTAGTGTTTTGCATGAAGGCGGTGTGGATCTTCAGAAAAATCTCCATGCTCTTCTCAAGTTCACTAGGTTTTCTTTCGGTGGGTTGGTTTTGAAAAGAGTAGGACGATGCTTGAGTTGGAGGAATGTGCAGCTGATGGTACTAGTGATGACCATTATTGAAAAAGTTAGGTCTCACGAGATTGTTCGGGCTCCAGAAGAAGTTTGGATGATTTCTCCATCCAGGATTATACGTTTGCGATTAGGGGTCATTTGTGACCTTGTGTAGGCCGCATTCAGATCTTCCGATGGTGCTTGGTGAGCTTGAATTACTGAGCACTCTTCAAAAATATAGTGTGGTATTTGGAAGTACGTGCAACTCGGATTGTGAATTTGTGGTGAGTTGATCTGATTGGCTATGGTTGGTTATTTTGTCTCCAATGCTTCAATTCTCCTCATGAGCGTGGCAATCTTTGCTTCTGTAGCAACCAATGATTCTATAGATAAGAGCCCACCACTAAAAGCTATGGATTGTGAGTTCCTAAGTTTTTCGGGGCTTGGCTCCCACTTAATGGTTTTCTCGGCTAGATCTTCAAAGAGGTCCCATCCTTGATTTTTGTCTTTCTGCAAGAATCCCCTTGGCACATGGTTTCTAACATTGTTTTCGTTTGATAGTCTAATTCATCATAGAGAACCTGGCATTACCGCCATTTCTTTATGAGGGCATTGTGCCAGGAGATCTTTGAATCAGTCAAAGTATCTCCAAAAAGGCTCATTGGATTCTTGTTTGAACTGTATGAGGTTCTTTCTGATTAGCGTAATTTTGTGAATTGGGTAGAATTTCTTCAAGAAGACCTTGATGAAATCCTCCCACCTGGTGATAGAGTCTACAACTAAGATGTACGTCCATTTCTTTGCTAGATCCTTCAGGGAAAAAGAATAAAACGTAACCTGACGGCGTCGTCTCCTAGCTGAGGAATACACATCATTAGGCATACTTCTTCAAATTTCCTAATGAAGAAGTATGCATCCTCAGATTCCATACCATGGAATTTAGAAAGAGTATTTATGAACTGTGATTTTAACTCAAAATTATTTCCATTTGCTTCCGGGAGTTTTATGCAAGAAGGTAGTGATGTCCTGATGGGGTAAAATCTATCCTGTAATGAGGGCATCACTGGGTTCTGAGGTAGTGGCAGAGAGGTGCTCCTGACGAGTCTAGACATGGATGGATCTCTCGACCACTCTTCCATACAACACACTACAAACAACTTCAGTCAACAACACAATCGAAAAGAAAAAATAACAAACAAAGAAAAGGAAATCAACCACCAAGCCTATTTTAAGTTCCTGGACCTAGACGACTCCTAACTGGTCGACTACCCAGGGGAGATTGTTGCAGGAATTAGACCACTATCTAATCGGCCAAGAATGGGCAAAACTCAATGGGAGGTATTCGGCGTAAGCCTCGGGCCTTAATTACGCCAAGCCAAGGAGTATTCGAGGCTTAACCTCTCAATCCTCTTTCCTTAAACACCAATTTTATAGGAGTATGATTCTTACAATTTTCACCCTCGGTTAATCTCTTAATGAGTCTGAGATGTCCCTAGGGGCCAACGTCTATCAAATTTTTGTTAGGCTTGAGATTGCGAGTGAACTGAAAGATGGTTTTTGGGCTAAGGAAGGGTAACGACTTCCCTAACTTATCTTTTTTTATTGGGATTTTCCCTTAAAGTCAATTTTTGTGCAAGTATGCAAATAGCAAGATAACACTCAGATTGATAAATCACTCTAAAATGTTAGTCCTATTCTAAATGATGTAAGTTCACCTAGAGGGGGGGTGAATAGGTGATGGCTAATCTAATGGTCACTTAATGCCAAATAATGCAAATAATGCGGAAGCTAATTATGACCTAATTAAAACTTTTACACTAAACACTATGTATAACACAAGAGTGTAGCCGAATTCCCTTTGCAAGGCTCTGGACTAAACCCCTCTTGATTCCCCTTGAATGGGTTGAGGTGCCGCGTTGGCTCTCTTGGTTGAATACAAGTGTTAGCAACAATCCCACGCAAGTATATAACAATTAAGCACAAGGTATATCAAGCATGTAAATGTAAAGACAATATAAGCTATGCAAGATATAAAGGAGATAGAGAGAGAGAGATGGCAATCGCAAACACAAGGGTATGTTTCGAGGTTCGAGCACACTTGCTCTACATCCCCGCCTTCGACACACGAAGGATTTCCACTATGCAAGATCCCAATGGATCTCTCCTCAGTGCCGCAACACCTACAAGCCCTCGGACTCCCTAGTCCCGTACACACGCAAGCCCCACAAGCTTGCCGAGGCCGCACCTCGATCCAAAGAGTTCACAACCGAACTCTAAACCACCACGAGCACACTTGCCCGTCTCCTCAAAGAACAAATGAAGTCTTTGGTGATCACAACACTTTGATCACCTAAAAGCTCTCACTACAACACACCTATAGGATGAATAATCAATGGATAGCTCAAGTGTGGTGTGAGAAAAACAAGGATGAAAGCTATGGTGAAAAACTCAAGAATTCACTTTAAACACTCTTTATAAAATCTTCCCTTTAGATAGGAAATATTTGCTCACTATTTTGTGGAGAAAACTCTTCTGAAAGTATGGGAAAACTGGCTCTAAGAGTCTCTAAAATCTTGGCTTCAAACAATGACAAGAACCCAATTTATAGGCTGCCAGAAAACTAGCCGTTGGGATCTGTCAGTGCTGCCGGTCGACCGGCCGGTCGACCGCCAACGGTCGAAAATATGACCGTTGGGTAATACCGGTCGACCGCCCGGTCGACCCAGAAATCCAGAGAGCAGAACTCTCTGCAGCGGTCGACCGTCCGGTCGACCGGACCACTGTGCTGCCAGACGTGCACAAGTATGTGCACGTCGGTCGACCATGGGTCGACCGGACAATGGTGCGGTCGACCGCCCGGTCGACCGGACCAGCCTGTCAGCCAGTTCCAGGTCTGGAAAACTGGTTTAAAAAATTAATTTTAAAATCTTTTAACACTTATAAAAATTCCATAAACTTGTTTTAACATTTTATATTGAAAACCAAACTTGTGATAAAAATTTCAAGACATATATCAACATATTCATATCATTTCAGCGTCTTGCAAATTTTATCAAAAATCAAAACATGTATTTTTCAAACTTGTTTTTCATAACTTCACAAATATAAAAACAAGATATTTCATTTTAAAGCATAGTGTGTATGGATATGATCCACTACACAATCATAATGTAATATCTATATTTTTGACATTAAGCTCTAAACTTGGTTATGGTTGAAAAGATATACATGATAGAAATACCAAAAACCAAGGTATATATTTTGTCACAAAGAAAAATCTTTTACTAAATAAAAATTCTTTTCTAAACATAAAAATCTTTTATGAAAGCAATTCTATCAAGAGTTCTATCAAGAGTGTGTGTGTAAGATATACTTGAGCAATCCACCAACTATCTATCCTTTACATTTTTAACTAAAACAAAAACAAAATCTTATACCTAGACACAAGTCTTGATCTTGAAGTCTTCCCTTGAAGTCTTCTCATCTTCTTGACTTGGTCCAAGCTTGACACCGTGCTAGCTCCAATTCTTGACATTTTATCCTTTGTTGAGCTATGCACCTACTAAGATCTTGATAATGAATCTGTCACTAATTAAACACAAGATCATTAGTAATCATAACTTCATGAGTTGATCATCATCAAAACTAGGGTGATAGGCCTTTGGGCCAACAAATGAGATGCACACGTACCTTTCTCCAGCACTCTTCATCAGAAACTGAAATGAATTAAAGTAGACATGTGCCCTAAATGCAAGAATCTACTCTGATTTTTAAATTGACAACAAATGAATTTCTGTTGAGTTATTACAAGTGTAAAGGTGAAGCATACAAGTGAATTAAAAATTTTTTTAGAAAGCAATTTGCGCGTTCAGCAACTCTGCAGAAGAGCTTTTGTTAGTACTTCAATTGAAAAAATTCGCTTTTACATGATTTTTCTGAGGGCAAATGAGTTCTCTAGTAGTGTCTTTGTCCACTGATTTTACTTCATGTAATAGTTAGCTCTTTGGCAACTTCTCTTGCACATAAAAACAAAGAAAAATCTTTTGTATGAACAATAAAGTCGTTCCCTCCTTGACAACGGCGCCAAAATTTGATCGCTAAAAAGCATGCACAAGAATAAGTAAAAGAGTGTTAGCCGATATTGTAACTTTAGCGAAGTTACTGTGATAGCACAGTGGCTAGACTGGTCGTATCCACAAGGAGAGAGAGCGATCAATGCGGCTTCTTTATTCGTTTGAAAGTTTCTCTTTGTTTAAGAACGAATAGAAAGAAACTTTAAAAAGATTGTAGAAATAATTTGAAATGTTCTGATGTTAGAAAAGTGATTTTATATTTTAGAGATGAAAAAAATGCATGTTTAACTTTCTACTAAGTGCTCCCACAAACCTCTAGTTTCTTTAAGACATAGCCTCATAATGGATCATAGGCAATCACAAACCTTATATGCAATAACTTTTCACATGGTAGATCGAATGAAAGTTCCTCCCATCACCGTACTTCACATGGCAAAACTTGAACATTCCTCCATCAAGATCCATTTAAAGGCGAGCATGGAAGAAGAAACAAATGCACTATTGGTATCGATAAGGATGAATGGGAGTTCCACAAACTTACAAAAATAAGTAGAGTTAACAAATTCTATAAATCATCAAAAACTTATGAGTTATCCATGAAGTATAAAAGTGAGCTTACTTTTTAGTAAGTTAGAGTTAGAACCCTCATCATAAAATATTATAGCTCTTACTTGCACAAGACTTGTTTGATACTTATTGATTCATTTGGGTTCTCAATCAAGTTGTTGGCCCAGAGGCCTTCCACTCTAGTTTTGATGATAATTAACTCATGTAGTTATAGTTTACTAATAATCTTGTGATATTTAGTTTCAGATATTTGATCAAGATATTAGTAGGTGATTAGCTTCAACAAAGGTGTTTTGGAGCTTTCACATGGTGATTCAAGAGCTCGAGCGTCTAGTTCACATCTAGTACTCAGATGGAGTCAAGCTAGGGGAATCACGTTTGATCGAGTCGACTTGGAGACGGCGTTTTACAAGAAGGCTTCGGTTTGTTTTAGTTAAGATTGTTTAGATCCATTGTAAAGATTAGACAGTGTGATATGCTCAAGTTCACAACACACACTCGTTTTAAGTTTTATGTTAATTGGTTTTGGTTTTTAGTTTAACCGATCTTCGTTTTCATGAATAGATAGAATCAAACAAGTTTACATGTTTTAATGTATATTAGATTTGATCTATATACATCTATACTTCACCTATTTAGAAAAGCTTATTTTTATAGGCTATTCATGTATTTGGAGTTTTGTGTTTAGACAAAACTTATTTTTGGATTTAATGTCAAAAATATAGATATAATACCTTTCATGTATATTGGATTCTATTCATATACTATATGCTTAAAAGTTGTTTAAATATCATATTTTTGTATTTACATGCGGTTTGAAAAATCGGATTTCCATTTCAAAAATCCAAGTTTTAGAAATACAGTTTTTGGTTTTAGGCAAAATTTTCATGTCACAAAAATGGTTCAAAATGTTTGTAACATGTTTTGATTTTTACTCAAACATATTTGTATTTCAAAGATATAACATGAACTGATTTTTGTGAAATTTATATGTTTTTATAGGATTTAATCAATGATAAAAAAACCAAGTTTTTAAGCCCCATATTGGCTGGACTGGCTGACTGCCGGTCGACCGGACCGGTCGACCGTAGCAGTGGTCAATCAACAGGGCCGATCGACCGATGTGCACAGGACGTGCACGCAGCCAGGCTAGGGAGGCCGGTCGACCGGGTCAGTCGACCACCAGAGAGCTCTGCTCTCTGAAAAAGCCTCCGGTTGACCGAGCGATCGATCGGATAGAGAGTCTACTCTCTGTATCCAGCTCTGGTCGACCGGGCGGTCGACCAGCCAGAGAGCCATTGCTCTCTGGATCCAGGTCCGGTCGACCGGCCCGTCGACCGGAAGGGCAATTTTGCCCCTGCCTGCTGCCAACGGCCAGATTTCATATGGGGCTATATATACCCATATTTGAGTTGGTTTTTAACAAGTTTTTAGAGAGTAATTTTTCCCACCTTTACAAGTGTTTAACAGTAAGTTTTCAAAAGAGTTTTTGGGTTTAAAAGATCAATCTTTAATTGTTTTAAAGTGTAGGATAATTCAAAGAAAAAGAGAGTATTTGGGAGTTGATTTTTGATCTTTATTTCAACATCTATCTTGTGATTTTCCTAAGTGTTTTTCTTTGTTGTTTTCATTTTCAAACACTTTTATTTCTCACACTTGAGCTTATCATTCTATCCTATCTATTAGGATCTTTGTTTTGTGAGAAAGAGTTGGTTTGTGGTCTTTGTGATCACCAAGTTGTAAACCTTCCATCTTTGTGATATCCCTCTAGTGAGAGGTGATAGTGTTGATATCCCTCAAGTGTGAGGTGATTGTGGAAGTGGTGTTTGGTTCCCTCTAGTGAGAGGTGGAGATTGTGTTGGAATCCCTCAAGTGTGAGGTGATTGTTGTTTGTGTGGCCTTGTGCCTATCCCTCTAAGTGTAGAGGTGATTGTTTGTGTGCCTTGTCTCTAAGTGTAGATGTTGTATTGTTAGAGAGAGGAGTTGTGTACTCCCAATTGTAATTGCCCCAAATCCTCAGTGGAGGTTCCCTGTGTGGGAAGTCTTGTGTGGACGAGTTAGTGGAAATTCTTCTGTGTGAAGGCAGGGACGTAGAGCTGTGTGCTCGAACCTTGAAACATATCTCGGTGTTTGCGTTTGATCCACTTTCTCTAACTCTCTCTCTTTTACATTGTGCATTGATTTATATTGTCATATCATATACATGTTTGGTTTGTTTGTGCGCCATACTTGTGTTTAACCAAGAGAGCTTCATAAAGCACCTCAACTCTTATTCAGAGGAATAAAGAGGAGTTAGTCCAGAGCCCTTCACTGGGAATTCGACTATACTCTTTGGTTATACTAAGTGTGTTGCAATTAGTTTTTAAATTCCACATTATTTGTCTTAGATTAGCCGTACACCTATTCACCCCCCCTCTAGGTGTACTTTCAATTGGTATCAGAGCCTACGCTCCTGATATTAGGTTTAACCACCTAGGAGTGTGATCTTAGTTTGCTAATCTACATTTGCATTTGCACACATAGTTTGCACTCATGGATAACCCTCCTATGTTTGATATCTCTAAAATTGATACATGGAAGGTTTTGATGAGTTGGCATTTAAAAACCATAGGTTTGCATGTTTTTCTTGCTGCTACCAAGAAATCCTATCTTGGTAATAGCACGCATTTGGAGGCCAATGCACAAGCCCTAACGGCACTTAGAAGCACGCTTTACAAAGAATATTTTCTATGGTTTCTCATTGTGAATTTGCTTTTACAGTGTGGAACACTTTGACCTCCTCCAAGCTTCAATTACCAATCCAAGTGGAGAAGGAATCTAGTGGAGAAGAGTCCGATCAACGTTGCTTCATGGTCCAAGGGAATGACTCCCTTGAGGTACATTCGGACACTCAACTAGGTAGTGCTAGTTCTTCTTATGATGAATATATTGATGCTGATGCATTGAATGAAGAACTATCTATTGTTTGTGAGAATCTCCTTGAAAAATATAAACCTTTAAAAAAGAAAAGTTTTAGACTTAACAAAGAAAATAAGATTTATTTTCAAAACTTGAGTTGGCTTTGCAAGAGAAGGTTGAGATTTCAAATGAATGTGATTCCTTGAAATCCTAACTTGAACTTGCTCTAAATGAAAACAAGATTTTGATAAATAAAAATGATTGTGAAAATGTTTTGAAGAAAAATGAAACTTTAACTTCAAAACTTGATTTTGTTGTAAAAGAAAATGTTTCTTTGAAAAACAAAATTGATTTGATTTCAAAAGATTTAGAAGTTTTCTTAAATAAAAATAAATCTTTAAAAAATGATTTAGACACACATGTTTGCCATGCTAATATAGCTTCACCACCTAGTGTATCCATTGCATGCACCTCTTCTTCTAGGATTGAAAATGATTTTTGTTTGTTAAAGAAGAGTATTGACTGTTTGGGCTCCACTTTGAGCCATTGTGTCATAAACCACTCACGGTTGGAATCTATGTTTCAAAAGAAACAAGTTTCAAATATGCATACACACAAACCACGGCATACACATGCTCCTCACGCTCACACTCACCACACTATGTATGCTCATGTGTACACATGTACACATTGTGGACGTAAGGGCCACCTTGCTAAATTTTGTTATGATAGGATGCATGATTCAAATTTAGCAAATAAGTTTATTTGGGTTAGGAAAGGTACTAACCCCCATGGACTCAAAAGAGTGTGGGTACCAAAGACCATTCCTATTTTATTTGATGTAGGTGTGGGCTCACACATGACGTGAGAGTGAAGGTGCCTTGAGGTGGATACGTTCCGAGCTTAAAGATGACAATTTGGATGCATCACTTTCAAGGGGAGTTTGGTGGGAGGACCATCTTGGTTTGGAGACATTGAGATGTACCCTCATGATTTTTGGTAAAGATTACTTACTCCTCATTATGTTTACATTCTTTTCATGTCATTAATTTTTAGCATGTTATGTTTTTGTGATTATTATGATAAATGTCATGATATTTAGATTAGTGACATACCTGTATAGTATTTGAGATACACCCATGTTTATATGGACTTATCCTTTGTGTTCTCACCATGTTTAACTATTGTGTATATCAAAATTCTAAATCATGTGCATATACAAACTAATCATGTTGGTTTATATTTTGATTTCTATGCTTATTGTTTTGACTACATGTTTAGATGTTAGTTTTCATTAAAACTTGTGTCAATACTTGTACAACTAGTGAGCCACAAATAGATTATTATATGTTTGTACTTGAATGCTCATTTGTACCCATTAGATGTACGAGTATAGCCTAGTTTTGATGATTCATACATTTTAACTTATATTCTCTATTTTTTTGGACATTTTTTCATGTTTGTGCTTAAAACTTCATGTATATGTCTATTTTGTAAACTAATAGTTATACATATACATCCTTGAGCCACTTGCCTTCATGCATATACTTTTGTGGACTCGTTTATATTTAGATATGTATGTATACTCTAGTTTGTATAAAACATACATATGTCTTGAAGATTAAATTAATTTGATGAAAGTTAGATTATCATGTCTTTCATGTTTTTAAAGGAATTTCACATTGAGCTTATTGCCTATTTTTATGACATGTCTTTCATACACAACTTATCCACTCACATTATTTGATGTTTACTCATGATTTGTTTTCATGAGACTATATGTGCTATATAGACTTTGAGTGTCATTGGTTGAGTGATTTTCATGTTTCATGGAATATAATTTTGTTTTATTTCTTACTTGAAGGATTTCGTACTAGTTTACAAGTTTTTCATAAAACTAGTTCGTATTCTTCATTATGGTAGAGTTTTCAAACATACTATATTTTCAAACTTATTTTTGAAAACCCCTACCTTCCAAGGGCGGTTGGTTGGGCGACCATGCCTTGTATGCATTATTGAAAATCTATTTCAACATGTGCATGAAATGGGTGATAGGAAGTATGAGCTATACACTTGATTCTTATTGTATTTTCAATTGGTATTACAATTGACATTTATCTTGTATACTCATATTTGTTTCTATATATGTATGCTTAAACTTCAAATAATATCAATTTCGATTGGTATTTACATTTTTCCATACATATATATGTGTTTTTATTGTGCTTATTATATCCTTATATCTTAAAGCACAAACCATGTTATGCTAAGCTTGACTTTATCCTTAATGACAATTATTTTAAATTGGTATCCTATACAAGCTTATGCATCGTTTTCATTGGTATTTCATAAAGAGGGAGAAAATTCATATTTTACCTTTCAATCGGTTTTGTTTACGATTGATATTTTTACTCCCACACTTTATGTTGAAAAATGATTGAAATATGATCTTGATTTTTGTTTTGGTATCATACGCTCCTAATGAAAATTATTTTCAATTGATATATGTTTCATTTTCAATATTGGTATCAAATGTTAAGTTAATATTATTCTCTATTTGGTATCCTTATTGCAAAATGTGTTTAGTATTTAACCAAAAAGATTGGTTTATGATTTTCGGATTGGTATCAAAAGTATAAAATACTTTCAATTAGTATTTTCAATTGGTACAAATTTTTTTTTCATTTGGAATCAAGATTGCCTATATATTTATATCTTTCAATTGATATCAAATTTTTGTTGGTTATCTTCAAAATATTTTGTTTATTTTCTATTGGTATCATACATTGATATCATGATGTTTCCATACCTTCATACTAAATTGATATATTTTTCAATTGGGTATTATAATGTTTTGATTTGTATTGCTTATATGCAAGGGAAGCTTAACATCTTCTCTATATATATTCATGTTAAGTGTATGTCATATTAAAGTAATTGACCTTTCTTTGGTATGTAGTACACATGTGTAGAGGGAGCTTCAAATCTCCTTTTATACATTGCACATTATGCTTTATGTGGTTAGGGTTTAGTCATCTCTTTTCATATAAATGCATGTATGTAGGGGGAGTTAACTTTACGTCTCTCCTCTTCATGAATGTATATAGTATATATACCTTTATTGTTTTATGTTTGTACCCCTTTGTTGATTTTTGTTTCTAACAAAAAGGGAGAGAATATTTTTTTTAACCCCTTTGTTGATGATTGACAAAAAGGGGGAGAAGTATTTTAGGATATATGAATATTTATTGTTTTATGTTTTGTTGATATTGGTATCAAGAGCATGGATATTGGTATCAAGAACATATTTTATGTTGTTTTGTTTTTGTTGATATCAACAGCCTTTAATTGAAATTTTTATTGGTATCAAGAGCAATTATTTAAGAACATGTTTATTTTAAAATTTGGTATCAAGAGCATGTTTTATGCATGTTTATGCATATTTATGATTAGCATTCATTGCATATCTTTATAGTTTATTTTTATGCATGAGTTAAGGGGGAGCTTCCTTGAAGCTTAACTTTAATCCATGCATATATAACTCCATGAGTTTTGTCATCATCAAAAGGGGGAGATTGTTGGTCTAGAGGCCTTCCACTCTAGTTTTGTTGATGATTAACTCATGTAGTTATAGTTTATTAATAATCTTGTGATATTTAGTTTCAGATAATTGATCAAGATATTAGTAGGTGATTAGCTTCAACAAAGGAGTTTTGGAACTTTCACATGGTGATTCAAGAGCTCGAGCGTCTAGTTCACATCTAGTACTCGGATGGAGTTAAGCTCGGGGGATCACGTTTGATCGAGTTAACTTGGAGACGGCGTTCTACAAGAAGGCTTCAGTTTGTTTTAGTTAAGATTGTTTAGATCCATTGTAAAGATTAGATAGTGTGATATGCTCAAGTTCACAACACACACACTTGTTTTAAGTTTCATGTTAATTGGTTTTGGTTTTCGGTTTAACCGATCTTGGTTTTTATGAATAGATAGAATCAAAACAAGTTTATATGGTTTAAAGTATATTAGATTTGATCTATATACATCTATGCTTCATCTATTTAGAAAAACTTATTTTGATAGGCTATTCATGTATTTGAAGTTTTGTATTTAGACAAAACTTATTTTTAGATTTAATGTCAAAAACATAGATATAATACCTTTCATGTATATTGGATTCTATCCATATACTATATGCTTTAAAGTTGTTTAAATATCATGTTTTTGTGTTTACATGTGTTTTTATAGGATTTAATCATTGATAAAAACCCAAGTTTTTAAGTCCCATATTGATTGGACTGGCTGACTGCCGGTCGACCAGACCAGTCGACCGTAGTAGTGGTCGGTCGACCGGGCCGTCGACCGACGTGCACAGGACGTGTACGCAGCCAGGCTGGAGAGGCCGGTCGACCGGGTTGGTCGACTGCCAGAGAGCTCTGCTCTCTGGAAAAGTCTCCGGTCGACCGAGCGGTCGACCAGACAGAGAGTCTGCTCTCTGTATCCAGCTTCGGTCGACCGGCCAGAGAGTCGTTGCTCTCTGGATCCAGGCCCGGTCGACCGGCCGGTCGACCGGTAGGCACAACGGTCAGAAATTTGACCGTTGGCCGGTCGACCGGAAGGGCAATTTTGCCCCTGCCTGCTGCCAACGGACAGATTTCATATGGGGCTATATATACCCCATATTTGAGTTGATCTTTAACAAGTTTTTAGAGAGTAATTTTTCCCCCCTTTACAAGTGTTTTAATAGAAAGTTTTCAAAAGAGTTTTTGGGTTTAAAAGATCAATCTTTAATTGTTTTAAAGTGTTGGAAAATTCAAAGAAAAAGAGAGTATTTGGGAATTAGTTTTTTATCTTTATTTCAACATCTATCTTGTGATTTTTCTAAGTGTTTTTCTTTATTGTTTTCATTTCCAAACACTTTTATTTCTCACACTTGAGCTTATCATTCTATCCTATCTATTAGGATCTTTGTTTTGTGAGAAAGAGTTAGTTTGTGGTCTTTGTGATCACCAAGTTGTAAATCTTCCATCTTTGTGATATCCCTCTAGTGAGAGGTGATAGTGTTGATATCCCTCAAGTGTGAGGTGATTGTGGAAGTGGTGTTTGGCTCCCTCTAGTGAGAGGTGGAGATTATGTTGGAATCCCTCAAGTGTGAGGTGATTGTTGTTTGTGTGGCCTTGTGCCTATCCCTCTAAGTGTAGAGGTGATTGTTTGTGTCCCTTGCCTCTACGTGCAGAGGTTGTATTGTTGGAGAGAGAAGTTGTGTACTCCCAATTGTAATTGCCTCAAATCCTCAGTGGAGGTTCCCTGTGTGGGAAGTCCTGTGTGGATGAGTTAGTGGAAATCCTTCTGTGTGAAGGCGGAACGTAGAGCTGTGTGCTCGAACCTCGAAACATATCTCGGTGTTTGCATTTGATCCACTTTCTCTAACTCTCTCTCTTTTACATTGTACATTGATTCATATTGTCATATATATACATGTTTGGTTTGTTTGTGTGCCATACTTGTGTTTAACCAAGAGAGCTTCTTATAGCACCTCAACTCTTATTCAGAGGAATCAAGAGGAGTTAGTCCAGAGCCCTTCACCAGAAATTCCGCTACACTCTTTAGTTACACTAAGTGTGTTGCAATTAGTTTTTAAATTTCGCATTATTTGTCTTAGATTAGCCGTACACCTATTCACCCCCCCTCTAGGTGTACTTTCACAAGTTACTAGAGATTAGTGTGTTAGTAGTTAGTTAGTCATGCTATAAAAAAGTTAGCTAGACATGATAAATGAAAACAAAAGAGAAGATTCAAGGAGAGTTAACATATTACACTAGTTGCAAGTAAAGACAAGAAGTAAGAAGAAAAAGAAGTAGACTTGTATTTGATTTTCACTTTCAAGATGCAAGTCTCTCTCTCTCTCTCTCTCTCTTTCTCTCTCTAATGGCTAATCTAATACAAGGAACAAAGAGAAAATACAAAAAAAAAAAAAATCCTATCAGCAACTAGCATAAGTCCTCTAACTATGAATATCCCCTTCTCTGGAAACCAAAGGGGGTATTTATAGGCACAGGAGGAAAGGCAAGGGGGTACAAGATGTGATCATTAGCGCTGGCACAGCCGCGCCCATAGGGCTATGTTTCCGCGGCCCGCGGCCTGTCTGGCGCGGCTGTGCTAGGGCCAACTAGCACAGGTTATCCCTGTACTTGCTATGTGTAGGTACTATATTGACATTTAACTCTTTTAGTATCTGTAGATCTGGTTCAAGTTTATTTAGTTTTAAAATCTTCAAATAAAAGAGACTTTTGGGCTTCTTTTTCACCTCAAGTCATGGACCTATAAACAAAGAGAAGAACAATTAATCAACAGAATTTTATTCAAATAAATATGAAAATGTGAGGTTAAATATGCAAATATAAATACTAATCATGGCTCAAAGTTGAAATGCTCTTCACTCTCAGTATTTACCAAGATGAGCTCTCCTCCTTCTTCCTTTTGCCCTTGGACTTCTTGGAAGAAATTTTAACCTTCGACTCCCTTTTTGTCCTTAAGCAGTTATGATAGCATCTGCTTAATGGTGTCAATAGATTTTTTCTGAGTTCGAATCATATCGAATTGTTCCCTTTAAACTTTTGCCTGCTCTTCAAATTGCCTGGCTACCTCCTCAGGAGTTCCCGCCATGTAAGCAAAGCGGTTGTCTCTGAAATGGAGTTTGAAGACCAGGATTTAATGATAGCAGAGTGCTCATCATTCCCCTCAATTACCCAAGCCAATAGACTGTAGTCGACTGGGGCAATTGTTTCCGTGCCGGTCCGGGTATGTCGATAAACCCTTTCAGGTTCGGCAAGAACATCCTTCAAATCCGAAGAGCGATCAGCATTAGACTTCCCTAAACTAACAGCCAGTTGCTTTTCTTTGAACTTGCTTGGTGTGGAGCTCAGTCCCACCATGTTTGCAGTCACTTCTGGGTATTCGACGTCGGAGAATAATTTTTTATTTCAGGATTGTCATCTCTTGGCTGATTCTGAAGCCCCTGACAATCGGCTAAAAATCAAAGGTTTATTTCTCTAAAAGCCGCAATGGCAATCAGAGAGTACTGCTAAGATTAGTTGCTCGCAGTGACATCGATGGGCGATTTGATGGACGCTCCTCTTTCTTATCAGGTAATCCCTCAGATCCATCGAGGAAGCGTCTAAGGAACCAGCCTCGAACCCCTGGGGGTGATAGCTTTTTGGCATTTTATGTCTTGAAGACATGCAATGCTGAACGCAGGTCTCGCGTTGCTTTGTTGAAATGCAGACCTCACGTTGTGTTGAAATGTGGCCATCGCGTTTAGAGTCAGAAACGCGGGCATGGCGTTCTGAGATATATAGAACGCGGGCCTCGCGTTTTGGAGCTGGTAGGACTTGGGTCTCGCGTTTGACGTGGTCCTCGCGTTGTTGATGAACGCAGGACTCGCGTTTTGGAATAGAAGCGCGGTCCTCGCGTTGTTTAAAAGAAACATACACGGGTATGAACCTTGCATTCTGAATCTGCAGAGCAGATTGCTCCTGCACAATTCTCAACCTGTTGTTGACGAGCACGAAGCCTTCAACAACATTCAGCATTGGGAACCCCCGACAACCTGGAACTGCAGAGTTTGGAGAGGAGAGGGATGGTATAATTGATCTTTACCGTCATTTTGATTGTGTGTCGATGCTTTCGCCCTACGGGTCTCCTCAGAGACATTGAAGCGGACAACATAGGCTACACGAGAGGTTTTCAGAACCTCTCCTAAAGTGACACTGCTTGCGCTGTGGGTAGTAGTGTATGCCACTTTAGGAGTAATCTCCAAAGAGATTCGTGAGCAATTCTCAGAAGAGACTTTGCGGTACTGTCGCATTGCCTTGGGGCTGGCGGAGCCGGAGGAA
This sequence comes from Agave tequilana, assembly GCA_038442645.1. Taxonomy (NCBI): domain Eukaryota; kingdom Viridiplantae; phylum Streptophyta; class Magnoliopsida; order Asparagales; family Asparagaceae; genus Agave; species Agave tequilana. Next base: position 85,763 of record JAVJIF010015581.1, read on the forward strand.
GGAATTCCTCAAACTTCTCTTAGTCGAATTCAATGATGAGGAATTCTACCGTCTTTCCGAGAAGCCGGACATCAGCTTGCGCTATGGCATTCTCGTCAGTAGAGAAAGAAGTCCCCAGCGGAGTCGCCATTTTTTGTTCGTGTCGGGAAAGCTTGGTCGATGTAAGTTTCTTTGAGTGACTGAAAAGTTAGAATGAAACAATTCCGATTATAAAGGAGGGTAGAAGGTATGATCCTCCCTTTTATTTTGATGGAGAGTGATTCTTATTCTTCATTGACCGGCCAACGTCTAACTTCTCTTCAGGATGCTCTTGAAGACTATCAGAAGGAAAATCTATTTTTAACACACTAAGTATTTAGAGTCCACTGATTACTCTTTCTTCTCTCCTCTTCAGAAAGCAAGAAGATTTTAGTTTGAGAATTCTTAGTTCTCAATCTTCGAAAAGCCCCCTCTCACAAAGCTACTTAGGCTATTTATAGGGAGTCATAGGAGTATTATTGTCCCCTAAAATTCCTCCATTATAGGGACTAACTCCCTATTACATGGGGAGTCAATTGACCCCGGTAATGGGAGTCAGTTACAATAGAAATGTGGGTCTCGTGCTGGACACGGACCTCGCGTTGCTTGTTATAGAAGTGGGCGTCTCTGTTAGAACATGGAGTTGCTCAGTCGCGTTTAAAGTGAGACGCAGGGTTTCTCAGACTCGCATCTGAAGTGGAGCGCCAAGTTGCTCAGACCTGTGCTTGGAATGGAATGCGGGATTGCTGAGACCCGCATGAGACGCAGAGTTCCTCAGACTCACGTTGGATGGGATACTGAGTTACTCAGACTCGCGTTGGAGTCGAGATGCGGGGTTCTTCAGACCCGCGTTAGATGCAGAGTTACTCATACTCGTGTTTAATGCGAGTTTACTCAAACCCACGTCTTAAATCCCTATCTTCTTTGGATGTGAGGTCCGCGTTTTAGTTGAAACGTGACCTTTGCATTGAAGTGAGGCTCGCATCTAATGGCTTGTCCTTAGTGATTTTTAGACAACCTAGATTGTCCTCATAATCGCCTCGGACCATGAATCCTCATCACCGTGAGATTCTACAAATTCCTTAGTAATGGTCTTTGCAACCCTAAATCCTAGAGACTTAAGGAAAAGGGTCATCTTCACTTTCTATATGGGAAAATTCAACCCATCAAACTTGAGTGGGGACTTCATGCTAGAGAAGTCATGTGATGCCATGAAATCAAGCAATAATATAAACTATGTAACAAACGAAATAAATATAGCCAGCTAGAGGATCTCCCTAAGGTGGTTAAATTAAAAACTAGCGTTTAAGCTCTGATATCAATTGTACATCATCTAAAGGGGGTGAATAGGTGAGGGCTATAGGTTAATAGCAAATAATACGAAATAAAAATAAGTCTAGCAATTCAAGTAAATAACAATATTGAACACAATTACCAATTTGCACAATAAAAGATTGCAATAGAGTGAAGAGCAATTATAGTATGCAAATAGAGAGAGTGAGTTAAAGAGATAAGGAAGAGAGGGTAAGCAATTGCAAATACAAGAGGATTGTTTCTAGGTTCAAGCCACTTGCTCTACGTTCCCGCCCTCATTGCGTGAAGGATTTTCACTATTATTTGATCTCCCGAGATCACTACTTTACACATTTCTTCAAGAACGAACCGGATCCGCAAGTCTTTTCACTTCGTACCTTCTACACCCCACAAATGATAAACCTGCAAACTCTATGAGGCCTCAACCTCTACAACTCTTCTCAATAACAATGAAAAAGATAAGCTTTCTAAAATCACCAAAGCGCTCACAAGATACAATCCTATAACCAAGAATGGATTTTTGTTCAGAGATTTGTGGTTAGCAAAGCTTGTAATCAGTGGAGTATGAGAATCAAAACAAGAGGGATTTGGAATGGGGTTTGAATTGAAGAGCACTTCTCTTTTAAAATTTTTCTCTTTCAAAATTAAATCTAAAATGAGTGTAAGTATTATCCCTTGGTTCTTGTTTTGTTGTAATGATAATTGCTAATGGTCAATAGAGTTACTATATACAGGCACACAAAAAAAGAGAGAAAACCCCATATAGCCATTTTTGATTAGGCCTTAAACAACTCTCTAATAATGTAGCCATTAAAGCAAAAGGTGCCAGAAATGTCAGGTCGGTCGACCGCCTTGTCGACCACCAACGGTCAAAAATATGACTGTTGGGCAAAGTCGGTCAACCGGCCGGTCGACCGACCCAAACAGAGAGCAAGGGTTTACAGTCAGTCGATCGACTGGCTAACCGAGGTGCACAATACTTTCATGTCTATTTCGGTGGATCTCCCGTTCGACCGACCCTATAGAAAAGGCAAGATCAGAAATCTGCTTTGAAAAACTGTTTTGACTTTGTGACATATCTTTCAATAAATATGTACAATTCTTTTAGAAATGATGAAGTTTAAAAACATGTGATCAAAGATCAACACAAACCAAACAAGTAGAGCTCATATTTTGTAGAAAAATACTCTCTTTTAAAATACTCGAAATTTTTGAAACTTGTTTAAAACAAAACTTATTTTGCTATCTTTTGAAATCCATATCCAAACCCATGAAATCAAAATGATATGTTGTGTGTGTGTGTGTGTGTGTGTGTGAGTCAATCTCATGAGCAAACTAATACTCCACTTCTTAGTTTTTAACAATCTAGAAACCTATACAAAACATAGAAATCTATACCAAAAAAAAAAAAAAATCTTTTCTTAGCCAAAGTAGACTTTGAGCTTGCATCCTTAGAATGAGTTCTTCAAATTGATATAGATAGTCTATCTCCAGGATCATCATCTTGAGAGCTTCATAAACTTGTGAGTCTTTATGAAGAAATCATACTCAATTTTGGATTTATCTTTTTACCTTAAACTTGTATAGATAGAAATGTTAGATCAAATAACTTCTTGTGATTATTATCATCAAAACTAAGGCTAATAACCTTTGGGCCAACACTTCTTGGACCAATATCTCCTTCTGAAAACAAGGCAAGATCCTAACATGTACAACATGAAGTCTAGAGATGAAATTGAAGGTTTCAACAAAATCTGGAAGATGAAGAGAAGAAGCTGCAAAATTTTAAGGTCCAAGTAAATAGTTAGACGGTTGGCCAGCTGTCCAGACAGCAAGGCAGCCACTGACTATTTAAACTAGAACCAGCGCCTTCTCCGACTATAATTCAGAGTTCAAATCAGAAACATAATCTCTGTAAACTGTCAATAGCTAAAAATCATGGCTGGGTAGCTGTCTAACTGAGGCAAGTCCAAATTAGATTTTTATATGTACTTTGTATATAATTAGGAGTTCTAGAGAAACCCTCGGTGGTCTATATAAGGCACTGCAATTTTTTTTTAAAATTATCTTCGAAGAAAGCTTTGTATTCTTTCAACTCTTCAATAAAATTTAGTTAGCTTTTAGAGAAAATTCTGGTGCTTTGAAGAAGAAGAAGAGGCAGCTCTTTGAATTCAGATTTCGGTCTAATTCGGTTCTTTTTTTCTTTTTCTTTTCTAAATTACTCGAAGATGAATTTCATGTTTAATATTATGCTTTGCACTTTTATTATCATGAACTAAATCTCCATACTCAAAACATTGAAGAAAGCTAATTAATATGACGATGTAGTATTATTGATTTGTGTTAGTTCTTCTTTACCACATGCATGTTATGTTTCTATTTCAGTTTTAACGATATTTATTGATGGCTACAATTAATTAGTTAGTTAGATTTGACATGGAGAGGAGATATTCTAACATAGCTTCATAGAAATTAAAACCATAACCGGACATGTTGAGACCGAAAGGAGATCCATAAGTTATGCAATCATATAAGAATGACCACAATACTTAATGCATTTCTTACCTTGTAAATTCGCACGTCACCACCCTCGACGTCGCGTCTCTGAGATTTCTCTTCTCCCCTCGGATGCCATCTATTCTCTTTGTCTCCATCTCTCTCCGTCTCTCTCTAGAGACATCTCTCTATGTCTTTTTAATCTAAGAGCCTGACTTCTCTTTTTCTTCCCACCACCCCCCCCCCCCCCCCACCCCACCAAATCTCCAATTTGTTACAACAGTGGGTATCAGAGCATACCCCCACCATCTCTAATTTGTTACAACAGTTGGTATCAGAGCATACCCCCACCAATCTCCAATTTGTTACAACAGTTGGTATCAGAGCATATCAATTACACAAAGCATATCAATTACACAACAATCTCCTCTCCTGCATGTTCGGGTCCTACAATCGGAAATGTTTTAATGTATTCTTATCTATAAAAGTTGCCGATTCGTTGGACATATTTTACTTTATTTTATATTTTTTTGAAAGAGTCCAAACATACGAATGAAAATTTATTTTATAATGTTAGCGACATATCCTGAACTTGTGTTTTTTTTTCCGTCACAAGCGACAAAATATTGGTCTTGTGACTTATAAGAAGAAATTTTGAGAGCTGATAAATCACCCGTTGTGTAAGGTTGTTTTGGACGGGAGAATTTTCTTTTTTGATCTGGAAAATACGTTTTGACTTTTGAACCACTGTAGCATTGAAAGGATCTACTGTAGTCTGTCGAGACTTTGGCTTCCAAAACAAAATTGTGTATTTGGATAATTAACAGTAGACAGTAAATATATGACATCTGAAATATCAAACTAAAATTACACACATGCTTCTCAATTTAATAGCGCATATTGAAAAAAACAAACATGTGTTTATCAAAATTTTAGTCACATGCAATCCATGTTAAATATTTCATCAAGTAATAGTAATGTTCTCACTTAATCCTCCGCTCCATTTCACATTTTAACCGTTGCACTTCTCTGTATCTTTGTTGTTTTCTGGAACGACCCGAAACGACCGGCCCCCCAAAATTTTCTCCCTACTCGACAAGGTCGGCCCCCCACAGGGTCGGCCGCCGAAGAGTCGGCCCATCTTTTTATTAGGGTTGGCACCAAACAGTTTCCGCACCCATTCGCCGCTTCCCTGCCGCTTCAGCCCTCGAATCACCAACTGGGCCCCCCCCCCCACCATCTCAATTTTTTCCAATTTCAATTATCCCCTTGGTAACCACACGTGTTCAAAAGCAAAATCGGAAATGCGTCTAAATACGTGCGCCTGTCCTAGGAAAAGGAAGCGGGGTTGAGTTCAGTTGAGCTGGGTCATTTGCCCGTTTGCGTGCGCGTGTGCCGCGGACCTCGTTGTGGATTGCGATGGACTTTGTTCTCAATATATATAGCGCATCCCTCCCACTCCCACTCTCCTTGCTCAATCAAACTTACTCAATTCAACTCTCTCTCTCTCTCTCTCTCTCTCTCAACGGCTCTCTCATTCTCAATCTTCTCGTACAAAGCACTGAACTATATCATGTACTATGATGACCGCTCATCATCTTCCTCCTCCTCCTCCAACGAACACTTGCTGCTCCCAGTCCCTCTTCTGCCTCCTCATTATCCCAGCAGCCGGCCCCGTCGCCGAATCTCAAGGCCGGGCAGAAGAAGTTCAGGAGACACGCGACCCCGTGTATCTGTTGTATACTAGTCTACGGACTAATATACTATAATCTAAAATTTTAAGTAGAGAATGGATCTTATTCAATTTTTCTTTCTTTCTTTCTTCCTTGAAAAAACAAAGGGTACACTAACTTTTTATAGGCTTCAAAGAAAAACTTATAAGAATATCAACCATCTACTTAAATGTCATAAACAAATGACAATAATGCATATATGACTCTTTAACTTCTCCAATTCATGATGGCTTTCATTTCTCCAAATTGATGATGACTTTTCCTTCCTTCTAATTGATGATGATGACTCTTCATTTCTTTCAATTGATGATGACTCTTCATTTCTCCTAATTGATGATGATGACTCTTCATTTTTTCACCTTATGGTGTCTCTTCTACTTTCAAAATTAATGTCATAAAAGACATTTTTATTTGATATTCCAACACGCCCCCTCAAATCAAAATGTTTTCATACCGAGCATTTCTTTTAGCTTTCTGAAAGGTTCAATTGGCAATGGCTTAGTAAAAATCTGTTACTTGCTCCATAGTATGACAATACTCCGGCTCCATGATTTTATGCTTTACATGACCTCTGAGAAAATGAAACCATGTATGTATATGTTTGCTCCTTCTATGATGTATTGGGTTCTTTGTAAGTTGGATGGCTGATTTGTTGTCCACAAATATTACAATCGCTTCTTCTTGTAGATGATCCAACTCCTTTAAAATGTTCCGCAACCAAATAACTCCACACTAGATGAAACTGCCACATACTCTGCTTCGCATGAAGATAAGGCCACAACTCCTTACTTCTTTGAGGTCAATGAAAATGCAGCTGACCTAAGATAGAAGACATAACCAGTGGTGCTTTTCCTCTCATCTTGGTCACCTCTTTAGTCGCTATCTGAGTAGCCTACTAACTCTGCAGTTTCACCATAAGTGTAAAATAGATTAAGATTGAGTGTGCCTTTGATATACCTTAGAATCCTCTTTACAGCTAGCCAATGAGACTCCTTCACTGTCTTTATATAGTGACTCACAAGTCCGACTCCATAAAATAATATCGGGCCTTGTGATCATCAAGTACCTCAGACTACCAACTAGACTTTTAAAAAGAGATGAGTCTACAAAATCTCCATTTCCTTCTCTTGATAGCTTCCTTCCTGTGGCTATTGGGGTGTTCACTAGGCTGCAGTTACCCATCTTGAATTTCTCCAAGATCTCCTTCATGTACTTCTTTTGAGATATAAATATCCCATTTGTTGTTTCTTCACTTCGATACTAAGAAAATAAGACATCAATTCATTATCCATCATCTCAAATTCATTGAACATCGCCTCCTTGAATTCAGCAAGCATCTCGGCGCTATTTCCTGTGTATAACAAGTCATCAACATAAAACAAATTATAAGAAATTTGCCTTGATGGTTCCTCTTCATGTAGATAGAATGCTCATAAGGACATTTGGTGAAGCCGTTTTGATGAAGATAACTATCAATTCGGGCATTCCCTACCCGTGGTGCCTGCTTTAAGCTGTACAAGGCTTTCTTTAGGCGATATACTTTGTCTTCTTGCTTTTTTACCTGAAAACCTCTGGTTGTTGTACATACACCTCTTCTTCAAATACTATTGAAAAATGCTGACTTGACATCTAGATGATATATCTTCCACCTGTGATGAGCTGCAAATGAAATTAATAGTTTCACCGTGTCCAATTGAGCAACTGGCGCAAAGAGTTCTTCATAGTCGATGTCATATTTTTATTTGTAGCCTTTCGCTACAAGCCTCGCCTTATATCGATCGACTTCATCATCTGCTGTGCGTTTGATCTTGTACACCCATTTGACACCTACTGCCTTGTGATTTTGTGAAAGTGTTATCAACTCTCATGTGTCATTCTTTTAAATGGCATGCATCTCCTCCTTCATTGCTGATCACCAACAATCTTCTTCCTTGGCTTCTAGGAAAGTGAGAGGCTCATGATCTGCAAATAATTAGAAGAGATTAGTTTCTCCATCTTCTTTTATCTGCTTATAAATCTCCCTGAGACTTCTCATTTTGATGGGACCTCGTTGCACGAAGGATTCACTACTAGTACCTTCCCCAGAAGATGGAGAACCTCTTGCAGGAGACAGTATAGCATGTTGAGGAGATGGTGGTGTAGTTGGTGGTGGAACCTCATGTAGAGGCTCGTCAGGTTCATTCACTAAGGGTTGCACTTTGACTGTCTCTTCATTGCTCCAACTCCATGCTTTAGCTTTATTGAAGACAACGTCTCTACTAACCACTAGTTTTTTTAGTTAGTAGATTATAGAGCTTATATGCTTTTGACTCCTTGCTATATCCAATGAAAATACATTTTTCACCATGATTGTCAAACTTCTTCCTTTTGACTTCATGTACTTGAGCATATGCAACACACTCAAAAATTTGTAGGTGTGCGACATTAGGCGTGTAACCACTCAATGCCTCTTGAGGAGTCTTGCCCTTCACTTGCTTCGTCGGGCATCAGTTGAGCAAGTAAGTTGAACATGTTACAGCTTCCACCAAAAGCCGCTTCGGCAGCTCCTTTTCTTTGAGCATGGCTCTTGTCATCTCAAGAATAGTGCGGTTCTTTCTCTCTGCGATGCCATTTTGCTGTGGTGCCTTGCTCCGTGCAATATTCTTGAAACATATTTGAGGTGTACTCACTACCTCGATCAGATCGGAGAGTTATTAGCTTGTGACCACTCTCCGCCTCAACAAGAGCTTTAAAATTCTTGAAGGTAGTAAAGACAGCAAATTTTTCTTTAAGAATGCACACATACAATTTTCCACTGAAATTATCAGTGAAGGTAACAAAATATCTATTGCCTCCTAAAGAGACGGGATCTAGTGGTCCGCAGATGTCAGTATGAACAAGTTGCAGTGGTGCCCCGTTCTCTACGACTTTCCACTGGGATCGTGCTTGCTTGCCAATTATGTAACTTCACAAATATGACTTGGTGGATTGATTGTTGGTAAATCTCGTACCATGTCGGCGATAGATAGTAGCTTCATGCCGCTAAAGTTTAGATGGTCGAAACAAAGACGCCACCTCCATTACTCATTCTTCATGAGTCCTTGAAATGCTTCTCAACTTTCATGTTTAGATGCAAGGGAAACATGCGGTTCCTTATCATCTTAATACAAGTTATAAGATCTCTTTTACATTTTTTAGCAAAGATGGTTGTTCTCCATGTACACTTTATATTCTTTTTCGAGTAATTGACTGATGCTGATAATATTACTTTTCATGTTAGGAATATAATAAACATCTGAAATATACTCGGGCATACCATCCTTTTGGTAGATTTTGATCTTCCCTTTACCTTCAACGGGGAGTTTCGAAGAATCTCCTAAGCTCACACTTGCATGAACTCCTTCTGTGAGTCCCATGAAAAGTTCTTTCTTCCCGCACATGTGGTTGATAGCACCCGAGTGAAGGTACCAAACATCATTCTGAACACTTGTATCATCATGAGCAAGAAGAAGAGTAGAGTTATTACCCACATCATTTGTTACTTCGGTGAGATTGATAAGATCTTCAGTTCTGTGCCAGCAATCTGAGGCATAGTATCCAATTTTTAACAGTTGTAGCATTGGATGTTTTTGTTGTTTCCACGTCCAGATATAAATCTTCCCCGATTGCTTTGTCCTTACCTCTGAAGCTTTGGAAATTCACTTGATTTTGAGTAGTTCGTTGTTGGGACCACGTCCCCTATCTCTACCACGACCACGACCTCTATTACGTGAGCCTCGATCATTTAGAGTCACTTTGACTCTAATGCTTGTTCCAAAACTATGGAACCAGTCTTCTTTTGCATGCATTGCTTATGAACTTAGAGAGATCCCAAAAGCTCATCTATTGAGATCTCCTCCAAATTCTTGGACTCCTCAATTGCCGCCACCACGTGCTCGGATTTTGATGTGAGAGATCAGAGCAATTTTTCCATCACTCGGATGTCCTCCATCTTCTCTCCATTTCTCCTCATTTTATTCACAACGAAAAGTAATCGTGGATAATAATCGGAGATTTTTTTCTTCATCTTTCATTTGAGCGGCTTCAAGATCGCCCCTCAAAGTTTGGAGGCGAATTCGCTTCACCCCGCTCGACTCCTTTGTAGATGGCAGCAAGGATTTCCCATGCTTCCTTGCTCGTTGTTGCTTCGGCAACTCTCTCGAAGGTAGACTTGTCCAACCCTTGATAGAGTAGAAAAAAAGCTTTGCTATCCTTCTTTCTTTTCTCTCTAAGAGCCTTCTTCTCTTCGGCGGTGTAGGCGGCTTCTACCTCCGTGTGGGTTCCTTAAACCCATCAAAGATTAGCTCTCAAACTCTTGAGAACCAAATAGAGCTTTCATCTGAATTGACCAATTCTCATAGTTATTTTTCAATAACTTGGGAACTTGTTGATTGATGAGATTTTTGGTAGAGGTCATGACGAGAAGAGGAAATGAAAAAAAATTGAATTGGCTCTGATACCAATTGTTGTATACTAGTCTACGGACTAATATACTATAATTTAAAATTTTAAGTGGAGAATGAATCTTATTCAACTTTTCGTTCTTTCTTACTTGAAAAACAAAGAGGTACACTAGCCTTTTATAAGTTTCAAAGAAAAAACTTATAAGAATACTAACTATCTACATTAATGTCATAAACAAATGACAATAATACATATATGATTCTTTAATTTCTCCAATTCATGGTGACTCTTCATTTCTCCAAATTAATGATGACTTTTCATTCCTTCTAATTGATGATGATGACTTTTCATTTCTTTCAATTGATGATGACTCTTTATTTCTCTTAAGTGACAATGATGATTATTCATTTCTTCACCTTATGGTGTCTCTTCTACTTTCAAAATTAATGCCATAAAAGACATTTTTATTTGATATTCCAATAGTATCATGGTGTCAGGGAGCAAAATGGCGGCAAATGGGTCTATGAAGTCTGCGAACCTAATAAGAAGAGTAGGATATGGCTCGACACCTATCCCACGCCCGAGATGGCTGCCAGGGCCCATGATGTCGCTGCCATCGCGTTGCAGGGAAAGTCTGCCATGCTCAACTTTGAAGACTCTGCGTGGTTGCCCACGTGCAGCGTCTGGTAGCGCTGATGAGATTCATCAGGTTGCGTTCGAGGCAGCAGTGATGTTGAGGAATGTTCCCTCTCTGAGGAAATCGCCGCCACGTTCACCTGCGTCAGCTGCTGCTGCAGTTGATGAGCTGAGAGAGCCAAGGGCTCCTCCGGCAGCGTTTGTGGACGAGGAGGTGCTTTTCAACATGTCAGGGTTGCTGAGGGAGATGGCGGAAGGGATGATGCTCCGCCGCCAGTGATGCAGGAGGTTTCGATCGGGATGGAGGGGAATGCAGTCATATGGACTTGACATGGATCTGTGGGGCAATTGAATTTTAGTTGTCGTTGCTCTTTCGTTCTTCCATTCATTCTTCCTTCCTTTTGTGTTTTTGGAGTCAACTGGATGCAGATAAATATATGCAGGAGTAGGAAAGGTCAATACGTATGATTTTGTTTATTAAAGAAGAAAAGAGTTGTATGTTAGCATGTGTCTATCGAGCGTTGCTTTCTTTGACCTTGGAAAATTTTGTAAGCATATATAAACATTAAACATATTAGTAGTGTAATGCTCTCTTTTTGTTTGTTTGTGTGTTTGTTTCTTCCTTTCCTTTCTCCCCCTTCTCTACTGGAGTCCAGAAAGGCTACAGGACTTTGCAAGCCGGGCCTACGCAATTGGGCATTTGGGGCTTTAGACATTTAGGTGGGCTCTTATTTTTTATTTTTTTTTTCGAGGTTGATGTTGGAAGAGATCACAAAGGAGTAGCCATCAGGTCAAAATAATCTAACCTATCGACAGGTTTTTCCCGAAATTAAGTTTTACAGTCTGCCCTATGACTGTCGACAGCACTTTTCAGCTGTCGATAGTTGTATCTGCATATCTGACTCTATTTAGGAGTTGGTTTTCGGGTCCGTTTTGAATTCCAAATTGTTTCGGGTTTGTTGTTTTAGTTTTAGTTTTCTAATTAGATTAGTACTCTTCTTCTTCAATTGTCTTTATAAGGCTATTGTAACTTTGTAATTGTGATCATTCAAATTTTGCTTAAAATAAACTTTCATTAACAAAAATTGAGTTTATTTGTCCAATTGCTCGTGGATTCTAGTTGTTATCCTTTGCTGTGGACGAGTCGCTTGCTTGTGGATTCGAGTATTATCTCAACTTGAAAGTTTCTTTCAGGGTTCGTTGGTGCTAGAATGAGATCTAACCGGTGTCATGTCGCTTTCCCAGTCTGTGTCAAGTAGTATTAGAGCATTGACAACATTCCAACAATGGTGGGAAACGATGACGAACAACAACGATAAAACCCTGATTTTAGAATATGTATCCTTTTATGGTTTTTAACGTTTTTAACTTGTACATGTCATTTTATGTATATATTTTCTTCCGTTTGACCTGAAAATTTTACAACGAAACTCTGCACTGGCACTACATTCTACTCTAGAAATTTCACAAATTTTCTTTTTAAATAATTATTTAATTAAATATTTTCTCTCTCCTTCTATTTTTCTTTTCTTCTTCTCTAAATTCATTTCTTTCCAATTTTCTTCATTTTTAATTTTCTATCATTTCTCAAAGGATATTTACACATAACCCCTAAAAAATTACTATTTACATTTCCATTTCTTCTTCTTTTCTTTTTTCTTTCCTTTTTCTTTTCTTTTCTCCTCCATTTATCTAGAACTTTCCTTGGCTTCTTCAAGAAGCCAAGGCTTCGACTTCTCAAAGAAGCCTCTCTCTCATCTTATCATCTCCCTTACCTGCCCATGGCCATAGCTAGCCTCCTCTCACCCTCCACCTTTCTCTCTCTAGAAAATCACCAAAAACCCTCCAAAAATCCTCTAAAATACATATAACACTACCACCACCTTCTACAATCATTCTACCACCACCACAACCTCTATACTTCCTTCATAGCTCCCCCAAAATTTCTCCAAGTCGTTCTCTCTCTACAAGTGGCCAAAAACTAACTTTCTCTCTCTAAAAACACTTATTTTCTCACTCTAAAATCTTACAAAAATCTTATATACCATGGCTACTTCTACAACACCCTAATATCATTTCTTGACCTTCATATATCTTCCCTAATTTTTCTTGTCTCTAAAACCCCCAAAATCACACTTTCTCTCTCCTCTCTCTAATATCTCTCTAGGTTATCTCTCTCTTCCCTCAACTTCCTCTAGGCCAGCTATTGTATATGGCTTCCCTCACTCTCCTTTATCTCCCATAATTTTCATCTATTTTTTCTCTCTCAAAAAAAGCCCTAAAACACTACTTTCTCTCTCCTTACTTTAACCTCTCTCTAGATTTCTCTCTCCACCTCATCTTATTTCAGGCTGGCCACCTCCTGGCCTCCTCCACATGCACCTCCATCTCTTTCACCAATCACACTGCCAAAATCCCTTTCTCTCTCCTCAAAATACTAATGTTCACTTTCTCTCTCTAGATTCTCTCTCTATCACTCACTTTCTCTCTCCCCTTCCCTCCTATATCTCAAGGCCAGCCCCTTGGCTGCCCACGTTCACACACGTGCACACGGGCACGTGGTATTGGGTATTTTTTTCGATATAGGCGAGTACTCTTCTCTTGTTGCATATGCGCACATTCACACTTGTACACCAATATTTGTACATGTGCATGCATTTTACAGGTTCTGAGCATTTATAGAATTTTCCTATAATTTTTAAATTTTATCTACGAACTTTTAGGATTTTCTTATATTTTAGAAATGTCATATATATTTTGAGGAATTTTTTGTATATTCTTAGATTTTTTCTGTATTTAAAAATTATCCGTGTACTTTTAGGAATTTTCTGGGTATTTAGGATTTTTCATCTATTTTTGTAATTTTTTGGAATTTAAAATGTATTTTCTGAAATGATTTGGATTTTGGATTAACGGGGGTGCTGGTTGCAGGAGAAGCCCTCTTGAACGAATGGTCCTTCGGGATTGTCATCTGGGGGACCACTCTGTAGGCTATCCAATGGCATTACGAAGCCTATACGCTTAATGGTTTAGTGGTAGCCTAGCGGAGTGGACCGCTGCACAACATTGGAGACTTGTACTATGGACTGTTAATTATTATATTTAATATAGTGATTGTGTGTGGTACTAACAGTATTTTCTGCAGGTACCCACTAGGCCTTCTTGCCCTATTAAACCTTATGGTTTATAATTACAGCCCTCAGGGCGTGTTAGACCGTCAGGTCTGTTAGCTTCTCCTGGTTGGCGTATTTAGCGCTCAACTTTATTCACTAAACTCGTTAAAGCGGAACTCTGTCGGATTTCAGACTCGCAGTTTAAACAAAGTCATTCTTGTAACTCCGTCTAGCACTTTAGTGATTAAATACTATTCGCTGATTGTGCACTGCTTTGCTCTACTTGTATGTGCATTGCTGTAGTGCTGCTTTAATACTATTGAGTGGATAATGATATCGATTACTGATACTGACTGCTAATACTGACATTACACCTAACATTGGCATGACATTGACATCTTATATACTAACTACAAACATATACTGATTACTAGACAATACCACAACTCATGATTTATTACATTACACTGTTTCCAAACTTGGTACTGTAACTCCTGACTAAATATAATATCTGAATCATGATTATCATTTAACGGGGATATAATACTGAATCCTAGACAAAGATATTCTCCTGATATTCTTGTTACTGATATGATGTGTGGAGCTAAGTGCCATGCGGAACAAAGTTCCATATCACACGTCTCTGTGGTGGGGGCCACCTCTTGAATTCACCGAGAACACTTCCAGAATCCTATATCTTCCTGATACTGTACTCTTGATTGATCCCTGTAAATGGTTTATTATGATTATACTGTACACTAGACAAATTGTAATAATAATTACTTAACATACATTAGGGTCGAGGAAAACTGATGATTTCAATATGTACTGCTTCATAATGTTTTGATGTTGCAAGTACTGCTCCGGATCCACCTGAGGCCATAGGGGACCGGTTGGGGTGAACTGGCACCCTGACCTAATCCATTCCTGTTACTGTTACGGCTTAGAGCAGCCGTTCTGGGAGCCAACCCAGATGTCCTGAGGCCATTGTCTTGGGTATGTACGGGGCCCATTATGAACCTAATACAGTTAATCCTCGTCAATTTTCAAACTAATTTCGTCTTATTCATATGTGGATGTATGTGTCCCAGAAGCACATACCGAGACATATGAATAGAATATAATAAGAATGTAACACCCAACAATATTGATATTTTTGAAACGTATGATATATGGTTTCTCCTTCGTTCAGGTACTAATACTCACATATCAGATCTAAGTGACTTCTATTGAAGTATGGACTCTGGTAGTGTGAGATACTGGTAGGGAGACGATTAAATGCCATGCCATGCGATACTGATATTCATTAATGTATAATATCTAATATTGTACTTTACATGACACCTAACATAGCTTAATTATCTGATAATAATAATATCAGGAGCGGATGTTGTTCGGTCACTCCCACGTTCGGACAATGGTATTTGTATATCAGAATCTGGATATGCTCTGCTGGAAGTACAGACTCCAATATGAGCTGCTAGTGGTATGAGAAACTGAAGAGGAATGATTATAATAACAATTGATACTGATTATTATTATTTTTATAGAATTAAGTTATCCTGACAATTACCTGTACAACAATTCCAAACATAAATGATACTCATGAAACTGGAACACTATTGACAGAAAACTGGAACTACAGATCACAGATTTACTGGCATACTTACTATTCAGCAATTCTAATTGTAACGCCCAGTTGATGGTGAAGTGAGGTATATGGTTTATAAATGAGGTTTTCTTGTTTGGATTATCCCTCGACATAGTAATCTCATGGATCCAGAGATTGTGTTTATACAATTGGTTTTGCATACATTTTACATTATACATATACAATTAATGAATTGCATATGCTTCCGTTGATATGATTTAAACATGATTTCATACATACATAAACATGTTTTCACGTAATTTCATTTATTTCCTGTACATGTGTATTGTTTTTGTGCACGCCACTTTGCATTCTTATGTATTCGTTGGGTTGCATTCTGACAATCCTGGACTTGCATGTCCAAATTCTGGAGCTAGGATATAGTGAGTCCCTGTTGCTGATAGGAGTGCGCAGTAGAAGCGTAGCAAGTCTCAGGATCAGAACCTGGCATAGATTTGAAGACCTAGTAGCAGATTCTCCTGATTCATTTCCTTGGTCAAGCTTTCAAGATTCCTTTCCTGCTCGTGAGTATCTACCCGTATCATACCATGTAAATCTCCTGTAATTCATATTTTGTACGATCCAGTGATGTAATATTTATGTTTTATTAGATCACATATTATGAAAACACTGTACTTTGACTGTAATGTTCGAATGTATATTACCACTATGCTTTTGTACTCTGATTCCCTGACTATATTGTTATACTTAGCGTACATATGTGAGGATATTTTCGCCCTGAGTATGTACGTTGCAGTAGCGCCTCCTACCCTGTGGGGCGGGGCATTACAGGTTGGTATCAGAACTTAGGTTGAGCTCTTCTACCTCAATACACCCGATAGCAGATTAATGTGATATTAATTTGTACCCGGAGTAAGAATCAGAGCTATACATTCCCATTCTGAGTACAAGTTACTATCCTTCCGTATAATCTTCTTTTGACTCCTGATATCTTTCCGTCCGTTCCATCTCTTAGGTCTTATTGTCCCGACTTTTCTATTCCAAATCATTAAATCTTTCTGATTATTTCCAATATTCTCACAATACTGGTAACTATTTTTGATCATAATATTGTATCTTGCTCTGATCGTTACTTTTGATCCTTTTTTGTGTATATCTCCCTCCTAAACAAAATTGCGAGGGCGCAATTTTTGTGAGGTGAGAGAGTGTAATACCCTGATTTCAAATACATACATATCCTTTTATGTTTTTCGATGTTTTTAACTTGTACATGTCATTTCATAGATATATTTTTCTTCTTCGTTTGACCGAAAATTTTACACGAGATTCTGCACTGGCACTAGATTCTACTCTAGAAATTTCCACAATTTTTCTTTTTAAATAATTATTTATTAATATTTTCTCTCTCCTTCTATTTTTTCTTTTATTTTTCTCTAAATTCATTTCTTTCCAATTTTCTTCATTTTTATTTTTTTATTATTTCTCAAAGGATATTTACACATAACCCCTAAAAAATTACTATTTGCATTTTCATTTCTTCTTGTTTTCTTTTTCTTTTCTTTTCTCCATTTATCTAGAACTTTCCTTGGCTTCTCAAAGAAGCCAAAGCTTTGGCTTCTTAAAGAAGCTTCTCCTCTTCTTATCTTATCATCTCTTTCACCTGCCATGGCCATTTTTGGCGTACTCCCTCTCACCCTCCACCTTTCTCTCTGGAAAATCACCAAAAACCCTTCAAAATTCTCTAAAGTTCATATAAACCTACCACCACCTCCTACACCATTGACTGCCACCACAACCTCTATACAACCTTTCATACTCCCCCCAAAATTTTCAACTCCTCTCTCTAAAGTTGCCAAAAACTCACTTTCTCTCTCTAAAGCACTTATTTTCTCACTCTAAAATCTTACAAAAATCCTATATCACAATGGCTACTTCTATAACACCTTAATATCATCTCTAGACCTCCATACATCTCTCCTATTTTCCACTAATGTTTCCCGTTGTAAAACCTCCAAAATCACACTTTCTCTTTCCTCTCTTTAATATCTCACTAGGTTGTCTCTTTCCTGCCTCAACTTCTTTTAGGCCGGCTACTGTAGATTGCTTCCCCTCACTCTCCTCTACCTCCATAATTTTCTCCTATTTTTTTCTCTCCTAAAAAGCCCTAAAGCACTACTTCTCTCCTCTCTCTAATCTCTCTCGAGATTTCTCTCCTCCTTCCTCTCCTATTTCAGGCTGGCCACATCTCTAGACTCCTCCATATGCTCCTTCATCTCCTCCACCAATCACACCTCCAAAATCCCCTTTCTGTCTCCTCAAAATACATAATATCCACTTTCTCTCTCTAGATTCTCTCTATCACTCACTTCCTCAATCCCCTTCCCTCATATATCTCATGGCCAGCCGCTTGGCTGCCCACATGCACACACGTGCACACGTGCACATGTGCACAAACGTGCACACTTACACGGTGTATCAGGTATTTTCTGGATATAGTCGCGGTACTCTTTTCTTGTCACATATGCATACATATACACTTGTACACGTATTTTGTACATGTGCATGCATATTAAATGTCCTGAGCATTTATAGAATTTTCCTGTAATTTTTTAAAATTTATCTGTGTATTTTTAGGATTTTCCTATATTTTAGAAATGTCCTATATATTTTGAGGA